>JAVVLW010001100.1:0-68000 GCA_034401795.1 Chaetoderma sp. LZ-2023a
GTGTTTGTGTCGCCTATTTATAGGCCTTTGGGTCCGGCTTTGGGTCCCACTCACTGCACATGTTCAGTGATTGTTCTTCCTTTGGGCCCTACTTTGCACATGCTCAGTGATTGTTCTTCCTTTGGGGCCCATATTTTGGGACGCAAATTTTGGGCACCATCCCAGGCCAAGCATATCCGCATGCATACCGAGGGACCCAAATTTTGGGTCCTTGGTAATTTAGTTACAATGTGCTTTGCACACGTGTTTGTACATGTGTGGTTTATAACGGACCCAAAATATGGATTTGGGTCCTGGATGCCTGGTTATCGATTATAATGCCATTTTTTGGGCTTAATGGTATGGGCTTGGTTAGATAGACGTTTTGTCATGTGCAGGGCAAGTGGTGAGGGGAGAAAAAGGCACTCCTATAAAATAGATATGACAGTGGGGTGAGTGTGTCTTCACCCCATTCCGAGATCCAGCTTTATGGCGTTTAGCGCCATATCAGAAGCTCATCAGAGGTACCCCTATTTATAGGCCTTTGGTTCCCACTCACTGCACATGCTCAGTGATTATTCTTCATTTGGGCCCTACTTTGCACATGCTCAATTAATTGTTCTTTCTTTTGGTCCCATATTTTAGGTATACAAATCCAGTCATGGCTTTCCACGTTATAAATAATCTATTTCTCAGGCAAAAATATAATAACCTGTCTAAATAGCCTTTGTCCAGTCCAAATTTACCACGTCACTGGATGACGTCACCACCCACACACATTTAAATGACATCACACATTTATGACGTCAAGGGCTAATTATGGCTTTAGCCTATCCACACAAGTTCTTCAATATTAAGCAGAATGATGCAACATGCACAGCTTTTTGCAGTCTCCTGTAAAATAAAAGAATTGCCAAAACAAACAGATCAAGGCAAAGCAATGAAGAAAATCTGTCTCTCTACTGCTTACAAATCATACTTGTAATTAAATCCTCTGATGCGCTTCCGATACGGAACTTGAGTCGACAAATGGTTAGGAAGATGACTTAGTTTTCGCGAAAATGACTTCTCCAGAACAGCTGAACATATCAGGCCGAAATTTGTGAGATATACTTAGGGACTAATGGTCATTAAAGGGTGTTCAAGGGAAGTTGATCTGTAAAAAAACATGGCCGCCGTGGACCAATCAAAATGTAGACTGTCTGGTGGCTATCTTGTATTTTCTGCAAATTTCTGAGAAAATCTTATAACGGATTACTTAATAACCACTGGGCCAATTTTAATAAAACCTGGCTAAACCTTAACAGAAATTAGATTGGTAAATATTGTTACGGTGCTATTTTCCACCGATTTCTAAATACAGGGGATTAGCTGGGTGGAAATAGCACTGTTGCACTTCAGGATGAGACGACAGGTGAAGACACTTTAATAAACAATAAACAAGCTCGTTCTTCAAATATTACTGATATTAAATGTTTAATGATTCTAAACTTTACTTCACGTTCAACTGGTGATAGTAAATGTTATAAACCCTAATTATCTATCTGTAGAAAACTATCTCTAAGTCTATGAATCTCTATATCTATCTGTATGACTGTATAATTCTATCTCTCAATCTAATTCTATCTCTCTATCTCTATCTCTAGCTCTGTCTCTCACTGTTTCTCTCACTCACTCTCTTTCGTATACAAATTCATTCACATTTTATAGCATGTAGTCGTTAGAGTCAACAAAAAGGTAGTCAAGAGACATGTTCAAAATAAAGTCAGAACATGTCTAAAATCATTAATAATTTGTTTAAAGAATCAAGTTTTTACTAATAGTACTTTTGTGAATACCAGATTTACGCAATTCAGTGAAAAATACAATGAACCACTCATTCTGTATACGTGGTGACTGTATTTTACTCTGACAAATTCAGAAAATCCTGATGACTATTTTGAAAACAATCAAAGCAAAAATTGTTTCCTTGAGGCAGCAACAACTTTCAGTCAAACTATTTCCAAAATAATATACAGGTTTCTTATGCCAATGTCTTTAAATCATGTTTATGGGAATTCAGAATGAAAATGGTTAACGGATTATAAACATGCATTTTCATAACAATGTTATTATATATATATATATAAAAGTGCAGCATATACATGTCTTGGGATACTGTGATTTATTATGTCCACACTGCAGGCTGGGTCACTAATTGTCCTGGCTATTAATTGGGCTATTGTCCTCTGTCCACTATATTCCTAGAATCGTCACGCTTGATTTCATATGATTAAGTTGGTCACAATTATGAACATTCTAATTTATGCTGGTTAATATCAATACTATATAACTTCACACAGAATTTCCTATACCTGGCCTAATAGCACCATGACAATATTTCCAGTGGTCATCTTGTTTTGTTTGTTTGTGCCAGTGGTAAATAATTCCAGGTGAGCGATACAGGCTCCTTGGGCCTCCTGTTTTATAAGGCAAATTTATTTGAGAGTACCCGTACATATTGCTATCAACCGAGCAGAGAATACCCTATCTTGCTCATCCTTCATGGCACTTAAGTTATAACAGATGAATAGCGGTAATGGTAGAGTTACCAATTTTCGTTCTTTGAAAACAAATATGGTTAGCGATTTTTCTAAACAATGACTGCATGTCATTTTTTCATGTCATGCATGGCAATTTTTTTAAACAATAACTGCATGTCACCTGTATAAGGCTTTTTTGGTTCATATTTAGCTAGTAGGGCGTATAATACACCCAAAATTATGGTAAGTCAAGGTATTATGAGAGGGTTGATCGATGCTGGTGTAAACATCCACACTAGACAATGTTATCCTATGCATCTATACTGTGTGCATCATTATCCCCACGTTTTTCGAAGAAAAGTGGATATTATGTCATGCTGCCCATGTGCGTGTGGTTATAAATCGATTATAATGCAACTCTTTCGAAACAGTTGGACAGCATTCAACCAAATTTGGTATGTGCCTGATTACTGAGACTAAACCTGGTGGGAAAATCCAGGCTTGTGCACGAAAGCTGGGATATCCTGGCATTTCCAAGCTTGCTCTGATCTCTACAAGCTAGGAAAAGTCAGGAATCTTTTAGCCTGTGGAATCCTGGCATTTCCTGGGATTCAAAAGGCAGGAGAAGCCAGGATTTCAAGCAATAGCGACACTCCAGGCTTATCCAGGCTTTTCCTGGCTTTAAAAAGCTTGGATTAGCCAGGAAAAGCAGGCGTGAAACTGGTACACTAAGAAGCCAGGAAAAGCCTGGATATGCCTGGAATTTTAATTGCTTGTTTTCAAAGTCAAAGTCAGGTCTTTTTAGAAGAGCCAGGAAATGCCTGGACTTGTTATTCTGCATGAAGATAATAAAGTAATAAAGTCCGAGTGCTTGGAAATGCCAGGACTTTAGTTATTTTCTTCATCACGTGAAAAAGCCTTTACTTTAGTTGACCTCATGACCTGATAAAATTGGCGGGAAATTTAAGTCTTTGTCTGAAAAAATACAGTGCATTACTATATATGTATTATTAGTTATGGATACAGAATTTACTATTTTGAAAACTCTGACACAACTGTTAGATAGAATACTGAGGACTAGTAACCTTAAAATGGAAATAGCTGTATTTGGGAGGTGTGTATTTTGTTGATTTACTGAAAGCTTTTAACAGTTACCAGTTTTGGGACAACTTGTTATTACATGTTACGCTCTATAGTAATAAATTGACCAGATGTTCTCATACATGTAATATGTTAATAATCTCTGATTATAGCAAACATATCAAACAGGGTATCATACAGTGTTAATGCCTTGGTGAAGTTATATTTGTTATCTGTTATTAGCTCACTCGGGGCATGTCATAAGACTACATGTATTATATCCAATTTTAGACCTGAAAGTCGGAGGCCATTTAATTATTGAATTTTTGACTACTGTACTTATTATTTCAGGATACATGTATATCACAGTAAGGTTACACAAACCTCATACATAAGATGTAATTTGTGACATATTTTAATTATTAGCTCGCCTGACCTGAAAAGCATAGTGAGCTAATGCCAGGGTGACCATCCATTGTGTGTCCGTCATTCATCAACTTTTCCTTTAAGCGACTTCTCAAGAACCACGAAGCCGATTTGAATTATATTTGGCAGGAAACATCCTTGGAGTATAGGGATCCAAGTTTGTTCAAACCAAGCCGATGGGCCAATTTGGCCGGTGGCCATCTTGGATCTTGGCTGATCTTTAGAAATGTCTTTAAAGATCTTCTTAGAAACCGATTTGGGGATTGATGCAAACTTCATGAAATATGAAATTTGGCAGATATGATTAGGGACTAAAGGCCATTAAAGTTTGTTCAAAGGAAGTTGATGTGTAAAAAAAACATGGCTGCCATGGACCAATCAAAATGTAGCGTGTTTGATGGTCATATTGGATATTTTTATTTTATGGATTTTGGAGCCGAAATTGGTTTTATATATGTTTTTGGTTATTCCGACCTCAAATTTGTCATTTTCGAAAATGTCGGATAAACGGTTTGGCGACCATCTTGGATCATTTTCCTGCCAAAGACTCCTAAAACGCCATACTAAAACAATGGGAAATTTAAAATATTTTCTCGAGAACCTCTCGGCCGATTTCAAGTATATTTGACAGGAGCCATCCTTAGGCCATAGGGATCCAAGTTTGTTCAAAGAAAGCTGATCGGCCAATTTGGCCAGTGGCCATCTTGGATTTTAGCCAATTTTTGGAAACATCTTTAAAAAACTTCATCTCCATAACTGCTTGGGGGATCGATGCAAACCTCATGAAATATGATCTAGGGCAAGAGCTGAACCAAGTTTGTTCAAGGGAACTTGATTGGCTAAATGGTTCGGCAGCTATTCTTGGATGACCTAGTCTTCGCGGAAATGATTTCTTTTCCAGAACCGCCGAACGGATCGGCCTGAAATTTGGCATTTTATATAGGTTTTCGGGTATTCTGATCTCAAATTTGTCATTTTCAAAACCGTCGGATAAACAGTTTGATGGGCATATTGTATCTTTATCCTGCCAAAAACTCCCATACTAAAGCAATGGGAAATTTAAAATGTATTTTTCTCGAGAACCCTAGGCTGATTTCAAGTATATTTGACAGGAATCATCTTTAGGCCATAGGGATCCAAGTTTGGCCGGATTTTGGCCGATTTTTAGAAACGTCTTAATATCTTCTCTGAAACCGCTTGGGGGATCGATGCAAACCTCATGAAATATCATCTAGAGCAAGAGCTAAAAAAAGCAATAGGAAATTTTAAATCTCTTCTCGAGAACTGCTTGACCAATTTCAAGTATATTTGGCAGGAAGTATCCTTAGAGCATTTTGGCTGATTTTTAGAAACGTCTTTGAAAGATTTAAAAATCTCAGAAACTGCTGGGGGGATCAATTCAAAACTCATGAAACATCATCTGAAGCAACAGCTGAACCAAGTTTGTTTAAGAGAACTTGATTGGTCAAATGCTCTGGTGGCCATCTTGGATGATGTAGTTTTATCAAAAATTACTTCTCCAGAACCGCTGGACGGATCAGGCCGAAATTTAGGAGATATGATTAGGGCCTAAACGCCATTAAACTTTGTACATGGAACGTTGATACATAAAAAAATATGTACGCCGTGAATCAATCAAAATATAGCGTTTTTGGTGGACATGTATTTTCTGTAAATTTCTGAGAAAATCATAAAAAGACTACTTACATGTATTAATGGCTGGGCCAATTTTAATAAATCTTGACTAAACCATCACAGAAATTAGATTGGTAAATTTTTCCAGTGCTCATCTCATTTTGTTCGGTTGTGCCAGTGGCCAATAATTCCAGGTGAGCGATACAGGCCCCTTGGACTTCTTGTATTATATATCTATGCATGTATCATTTACACCATAAGAATAAATGGGCGGGGGAATGAAACTATAGATGAAAACTGAATATGTTGAGAATTTAATATGTGATTAATGAGAATATGCCACAAAGAAAGTCCTTGATTGTCTGAGCTCAAAGTTAATATGCACGGACAAGAACAGACATTCCCAATTACAGACCAAGGGAAGACTTTTTGAAAACCTACCACTGGGGTGACTGGCTTGATAACCAAGGCAGTCATTCAAGTGGTAAGTCTTCAAAAATAGTTTTCTCTTGGGTTGCAAATGCACATTTTCTCTAAAAAAATGAAATTTTCCAGAACAAATTTGTGTTAATAGTTTAAAATGAAGTGGATGCACATTTGAAGGCTAGAGAAGTCTGCTTGGTACATTATATTTTTAATTTTATTTGCATTGGCACCGTGCGGTACTTAGATACTCGTGATTATTCGGAAGGAGTTCCATGCACTGAAGGCTGGCATTGCATTTGGCAGAAACGACTATATAAACTCTTCAATATATTCGGTGGACTTTTCACTGGGGTTATGGTGGCAGAATATTGTTTGTTTGTATGTATTAACTTAGTCTATTACATGTAGTATAAAACAAGCAGTGGAGCTTCTAAGCACAAGTGATTAAGTATGCAGGAGTGTGCTGAAGCACACGGTTAAGCATGCGCGAGGTTGCGGGAGCACATGTCTATTGAGTGCACAAGATTACGGGAGCATGTTGTTAAGGGTGCCTGAGGTTAAAGGAGCATGCGGTTAAGCGTGCGCAAGATTGTGGGATCATGTGGTGAAGCATACCTGAGGTTGTGGGAGCATGCAGTTAAGTGTGCATCAGGTTGCAGGAGCATGTGGTTAAGCATGCGCATGGTTGCACGAGCATGCACAAGGTTGTGGGAGTATGTGATTCAGGTATATTCCTGGCTTTTCCAGCTTATTCCTGGCGTTTCCAAGCTATTCCTGGCTTTTTCTGGTCTATCCATGGCTTTTCCGTGCTATTCCTGGGTTATTTCTGGCTTTTCCGGGCTATTCCTGATGTTTTCAGGCTATGCCTGTTTTTTCCGGCTATTTCTGGCTTTTCCAAGCTTTTCCTTCCTTTTCCCACGATATTCCTGGCTTTTCCAGACTATTGCTGGCTTTTGCTGATTTATATAAGCAATCCTGGCTTTTCCTGGCTCACTAGTTCATTTAATGTTCCTGGCTTTTCCAGGCTATTCCTGGCTTTTCTCAATGCATAATATCCTGGCTTTTCCTGGCTTATCCTGTCCGAATTACCGTCCTGGCTTTTCCGAGCTATGTAATGCCAGGATATCCCAGGATATTCTGGCATCATTCCAGGCTAATCCGAGCTAAAAATGTCAGGATATCCAGGGAATTCCAAGCTTTTTTGCATCAGGGCAGAGGACATTGTATTTGGCGCCATCCCAGTGAGTGGGGGCGGAATTAAAAGGTCAAATTTTAATGTGTCTCCTCCGAAACTATTGGACAGAATTCAACCAAATTTGCTATGTGAGTTACCCATTTGATTGCGGAGTGCAAGAGGACATTTACATTTGACTTTGCCCTCATTTGGGGGTCGGGTTTAAAAGGTGAAAGTGGATTTGCGATGACGCATCATGATCGAGTCCGAGCAGTTTAGTGATAAAAATGATTTTGGACCATATCCACTATGATTATTGATATACCTCAAGGATAAGCATTTTTTTCTCTGTAGTCTGCGAGCCAGAGCCTGAGAATATGGCCTACCCTACCTGGTTTGCACCCTTTGTTTTGATTGTTTTGATGTTACTTTATGATAGATATATACATAGCACATAAACATATCTCTCCCGATGTGTATTAACATTAATTATCAAGACCATAAGAAATCCAGGAATCTGCAATACATTTACAAAAATTTAATATGTTTATGTTTGCGTGCCCGCTCCACGGCCACGCTTCTATTTATTGCTGTCTAGAATTGCCTATAAGTGCGGCTATTTCGCGCATGGGATTGTGGGGCTGTGTCTCGCGAGATCTCCATCGATACGAGATCTAATAATTCTCGGCACGAAGACATGGCTCTATTTTTAGATTGCTGGATATCTCATAATTATTATCTTCATGCGCGTGATTCATGGCGAGTTCTCTTATTTGTTCTGGTCCAACTGTAATAGTTTGCGCGGCGATGACCGCTTAATTATTTTAATAAACAGCCAACGGAACTCCAAATAACTACTCTAAATAAGTACTCTTCTTTTGCTGGAGGACTGCATACAAAGCATGTTTATCATTCCTTCTGCAGATGAAAGTACTACTCAAGCACACGCCCACTCGCGGAGTCTTATCTATCCACTTTAGCACTCTATCAAACTGACCACAAATGGCTCCTTGCGGTGATCGTGAGAAATGTCCATATGCATTAGCTACTCGCCGGAGAACTTGTTTTGAAAGTTTACTACTGGAATGACTGGTTGGATAACCGATCCTATAATTCCAGTAGTAAATTGCAAAAGAAAAACCACAATGGTCTCTTGGATGGCAATTAGACATAGGACATTTTCTATGATAATGGATTTTTCTGATCTGTTTCTGCAGTATATGACGTCATAATTATTTGGGTCAGATGTAGCTGGACGTCACAATCAAAATGTGTAATGAATGATGTATTTAGCTCCACCAGGAACATTGAATAGCCAGTCAAGTATGCGAATTGCACGTCTTTACTATTTAATCAACATGCTGTTGAATATTTTGAAACTATTTTGACTAGACGCTGTTCGAATTGTATGTCTTTGCTATTTATTCAACAGTCATTTTCTATGATAATGGCTGGGTTCAATCTGTAACTGAAGGATATGATGTCATAATCAATTACGTCATATACAGGCTCACGTCCCAATCCAAAATGTGTAAATGAATGAATGGCGTATCGAGCTCAGTCATGAACATTGAATAGTCCAGCAAGTGTATGATTGTATGTCTTTACTGTTTAATCAACATCGTGTTGAATATTTTGAAACTAATTTGACCTGACGTTGTTGCGGCCACAGGCAGCAAACCTTTAAAAGCACCCAGTCAAATTAGTTTCAAAATAGTCATCAGCTTACCTGTATAGTTACTTTGAAATTGGAAGTCTGGGAATTCATTATTCAGCGTGTGTGTATATATATATATATATATATATATACACATCGATTCCAACACGCAAAAAAGGGGTGGAACTTAGCTAGAAATAGGCGTGGCATACCTAGAAATGGATCTCTCTATTGAAATTGCCATGAGCAAATTGAGCATTACATGGCTAATACCACTTGATAATGCATGGCCCACACAATATGGACCACTTGTATTAAGAGACCACTCATATTTATAGGTCACATATTTTAACAAGGCCAATCATAGATTGTTGCCCTGAATACAATATACTCGTCCTCTGACGGAGGGAGGATAATTAATACCACTTGCAAATGGGCATTTTCATGTTGTCTATCCATCATATTACGTCATATGATGTCATAATCAACGACATGACATATAGGATGATGTCATAATCATGACGTCATGACTGACTCGATTTAGTCCGTCTTAAATGCTTAATAGTCCGACACATTGTACGAATTGTATGGCTTTGCTATTTACAAAACATGCTGGTAAATATTTTGAAACTAATTTGACTGGGCGATGTTACTGCCACAAGCAGCAACAGCACTCAGTCAAATTGGTTTCAAAATAGTCAACACCTTACCTGTATAGTTTTCTGGAAAATGATAGTCAAGAAGCTCAGAGATCCATCGATACCAACACGAGCGCGGTATTAATGTATTAATAAACCATCCGGATTCAGTGACCGATTGACTAATGTTAGGCCTATGGAAGTCATTTCAAGCAACTGCCACCAAGATGTGACTTACTTGGGCATAATTGTGTGTTTTTTCTAACAAAATCCTTTAGAATGTTTAACACCGAAATTTCAATATCTCAGATAAAGACAACTATACGAAGATCTTTTTAATACTTTGACTGGTAGCCCACTCCACCCTATGCACCTACTTGTTGCTATCATAGACCTGTATTAAGTATTGCAACGACAACGACTGTCCTTGTAAGCCTATCATCTTCTCTTATTGTATTTTAACCCTTTCATGAGGAGGCCGCTGAGGCCGCCAAAACTGGCGTCTACAGTGATCGTGAGGATGTTAATTTGCAGGTCAAGAGAAGATTGTTTTTGAAAATTCACCACTGAAATGACTGGCTCGATAATTGAGCTAGTCATTCCAATGATAAATCTTCAAAACGGTCGTATATTGCCCTGCAAATAGGCACTCAATTAGTAAATATTTTTTTACATTCTTGACTCAATTTAGGCAATACAGGGTTAATAAATTATGAGGACGAAGATGATGTACCATGTCTGTTTAACCTTTCCCATCTTTTATTATAGTATGATTCACATTTGTTGCATTTGAGATTGGGTACAAATTACAGACTTGTTACAGACGCGTACTATGTGCGTGGTAAATTTCAAAAGAAAAACGCATAATAATATTGTAGAGGGCGAAAAAGTAGACATAGTTCGCTAACAATAATGGATCCATCTAAAAATAAAGGCTTGGCTTCTTCGAAACTGCACCTCTAATGTAATGACCGCTCATCTTCTTACGTTAGTTATCACAACGACTAGACTGTTACACAGACTAAACTTTGGATACCAGACAGACCGGGACCCAGTCTATCTCCGTAGCGGACTGTAAAAGCAACACTGTGGATCTTGAAATCACTACGTCAATGGCTACTCAATAGGCCCCTACATACGAGATACATTTCTCGATCTCGTATTGAAAGAGAACTCGCGGGATACGAATGAATAATGGATGTGTGATTATCAGTAGTATCCTTTTGTCTTTAATCCATCTGTGGGAATAAATCCATGTAGGGTCAATGCAATTATGTAGCAGTATTGATAGACTACCAATGTTCCAAATTTCCAGTCAAAACTGCTGTCAATAATATTGTAGCAGATTGTTGAATACAGAAATCAACTGAAAGTGTAGGCCTATGCATGTGCTAAGTTAAGAACATCTACAGGAAATTTGTCGGCCACGGAATCTGACTTAGATAGGTATATCAATACGCTAGTGAAGTAATGGATTGAGGTTAAAAATTGTTTACCATAAAGTAATTTTGTAGTGCACAATTTCATACCGAAAATTTGCTAAATCTCCGGTGATTCAGTTTTCAGTATCCTATTGCCTGTAGTATGTTTAGCCCCATAATTTCACCTACATAGACTTGAGCCTTAATATACTAGGTATATTCCGAATCTAACAAATTCTAGATAAAATAATTTTATTAGGCAAAAATTGGCTTAAATGTTGGGTTTTTCGTGCTTTTCGGTGCCCTACTGTCTGTATGTAATATGGTCGGCTCCAGAACTTCGCTCACATAGACGTAGAGGGATTTGAATACGATAGTTATATTGGGAATTTAAAAAAATTTGACTGAAGTAATTTCGTAATATACAATTTCATCACGTAAATTCGTTCCAATTTTGGCAGATCTGCGGGTTTTCAATGCCCTACTATTACCTGTCTGCAATAGGTTAGGCCACAATTTCACCGATATGGTTCGATAGTGATATGAACACGCTAATGAATCTTGAGTTATCTACCACGTAATAATTTCATAATATTCAATTTAGTAGCCACGGACAGTTGTCAAATGCCAACAATTTACTATATTCGGTATCAGAATGTCTGCTCTCGATTTGTAATAATTTTTTTTATATATGGATGTATATAACTCAATATGAGCTAGTGCTTTTGCACAATTCTACCATCAAGTAATCTCATCGTATGTAGTTACGTATTCGCCATATGGCCCCATTATAATATGGTTGGTTCACATTCACCACATTCAGATAGGTGTCGGTATGTCCTGGCATATCGCTCATAATGGGTTCGGCCCCAGAATGTCACCTATATGTTTAGATATGTATAGCCATATGCTTACGGAGTAGTGAGATTTAAAACTATCTACCATGAAATAATTTTGGCTCAAATTTTGGCCGATTCATGGTTTTCGTTGTGCCCAGTCAAATTAGTTTCAAAATAGTCATCAGCTTACCTGTATAGTTACCTTGAAATTGGAAGTCTGCAAATTCATTATTCAGCGTATATATATATACATCGATTCCATCACGCAAAAAAGGAGTGGAGCTTAGCTAGAAATAGGCGTGGCATACCTAGAAATGGATCCCTCTATTGAAATTGGCATGAGCAAATTGAGCATTACAGGGTTAATACCACTTGTTAATGCGTGGTCCACACAATATGGACCACTTGTATTAAGAGAGCACCCGTATTTATAGGTAACATTTTAACAAGGCCAATCATAGATTGTAGGCCCTTGCCATCCCGAATGCACATAGACCCGAATACAATACGCTCATCCTCTGACGGAGCGAGGGTAATTAATACCACTTGCTAATGGGCCTTTTCAGGTTGTCTATCCATCATATGACGTTGGAATTAATTAAGTGAAACATAGGATAACGTCATAATAATGACGTCATGGCTGACTCGATTTAGTCCATTTTAAATGCTTAATAACCTGATACATTGCACGAATTGTATGTTTTTGTTATTTAATAAAAATGCTGTTGATTATTTTGAAAGTAATTTGACTGGGCGCGGTTGATGCCATAGGCAGGAACGGGACCCAGTCAATTTAGTGTCAAAATATTCCACGGCTTACCTGTATAGTTTTCTTGAAATTTATCGTCTAGAAGTTCAGAAATCCATCGATCCCAACTCGAGAGTGGTATGGGTGGAGTTTAGCTAGAGATGGGTGGGGCATAGCTAAACTGGAAAGGTTCATTGTATTAATAAACCACCACAGTTTTCAGTGCCCTATTGTATGTAGTATGTTCAGCCCCATAATTTACCACACAGACTTGAGCTTTAATATGCTAGTTATATTCCGAATCTAAAATTCTAGATGAAGTAATTTTAATACGCAAAATTTAGCTTAAATGATGGTGTATTCGTGGTTTTCGGTGCCCTACTTTCCGTAATATGGTCGGTTCCAGAACTTCGCTCACAGACATGTAGGAGTTTGAATATGCTAGTTACATTGGGAATTTAAAAGAATTCAAAGTATTTTCGTAGTATGCGATTTCATCGCATAAATTTGTTCCAATGTTGGCAGATCTGCGGTTTTCAATACGATACCGTCTGCAATATGTGTGACTACATAATTTCACCCATATTGTTAGATAGGGATATGAATACGCTAATGAGCCTTGAGATTTCTACCACGTAGTAATTTCGTAATATTAAATTTAGTAGCCACGGACAGTTGTCAAATGCCAACAATTTACTATATTCGGTATTAGAATCTCAGTTCTCGGTTTGCAATCATTTTTTTACATATAGCTGTATATAACTGAATATGTACTACTGCTTTTGCACAATTCTGCCATCAAGTAATTTGGTAATATGTAGTTACATATTCGCCATATGGCACCATTGTAATATGGTTGGTTCACATTCATCACATTCAGATAGGTGTCGATATGTCCTAACATATCGCTCATAATGGGGTTGGCCCAGAATATCACCCATATGTTTAGATAGGTATAGACATAAGCTTACGACATAGTGAGATTTAAAAATTTTGTAAAGTAAATAAGTTAAACTTAGGCTAATTCATGGTTTTCATTGCAATACGTTCACCCCCAGAATTTCGCCTACAAATGCTTATAGGAAATATGCTAGTTGTATTCCGAATTTAAAAAGATTCTACAGGAACATAATTTCATAGTACACAATTCCCTAACGAAAATTGGCGCAAATTCTGTCAGATCAAAGATTTTCTGTACCACACTGTTTGCAATAGGTTCGACCCCAGAAGTTCACCCATATGGTTAGATACGTAGATGAATATGCTAATAAAGTATCAAAGGTTTAAAAAATGTTTACTATACAGTAATTTCGTCATATGCAATTTAGTAGTGGCACACCATTGTCAAATTCCAATAATGTACTATATTCGGTACCAGAATATCTCTACATGCCTTGTAGCCAGTTTTCGAACATAAGGCCATATAGAACTCACTAAGAACTCACTATGTTCTCGTGCTGTGCGAAATATTGTAATAATTCTACCACCAAATATTTATTATAGTAATGTGAAAATATTGCTATATCCATATTATTAGCTGCGTGTACTGATAGAACCTGACTTATCAGGCTAATACCCTAACATTTGTACATCTGGTCAATAAGATCATCATCATTACAACGGTTAAGGTCGATTTTGGCCTTTTTTGTTGAGCAAAAATACTTGATTTAATAGTTTGTCACTGTTTCCTGTAAAGATATCATTTAATCGGTGACATAGATACGATAGCTAAGTGAAACATCACGAGGTCATGGCTGTTTCCCACTGGGTCTTAAGTCAGAATGTTCTACTATATCATTTTCGTTGAAGAAAACTAGGTTCACGGTATTGGTTCTATCCTGGCCACGTAACTTTTAAAAGGTTATCTGTCGGTACAGATCGGGGTCCTGTATTGCATCAAAAATATACTTGCTTTGTGCATTTCACTGGCATTGCAGTGTATATTTCACCAATATATTTCCGGTAAAAGGTTTTCACGTCTGTTTAAGAAGGTATCAAGATTTAGGTTTAAAATATTCTTTACAGTCTTCTTTAATATGTTTGAATGGGTGTCAGGGTCTGTACTGCTTTTTGCGCCGATTTTCTACTGACTGGTTTGCCAGTTCTGTTGATTTCTTTATCTTTACAAGTTGTTGATACCTAATGACCCAAATTTGATCTGTTACGCTCTGTTGATACAGTAGTGCAATTTTCTCATCACTGGCTGCTCTTAATTTTGTCTGTTCCTCTCTCTGTTAAGGAGTTTGGCCTGGAGAAAAAGGATGGATGGAAAAATTGTTGGACTGACCAAAAATATAAGCTGCTTTTCCTAGCCCATAGCTAATACTGCCCATATCTTTTTGCAAGAAATATTCCTTCTTTTGTGGTATTGTCCGCCTATATTTTTGTCATGAGTGGCTTGTATGCCTTTATATAACTTCATTTTTTCATGAAACCGTTGAGTTTATTCTCAGAATTATAATAACCTCTAGGCGCGCTATTTACCATTGATGCCTTGCATCAATATGTGTAATTGTTTCTTTAATTATTTCATCCCTGATATCCAATTATATCAATTCATCATGGATGAAAATGGAGAAATCCGGTTTTAGCTATGCTCCACCCATTTTTAGCTAAACTCAACCCACACCTTGACTGATCCCTGAACTCCCCCACTAACAATTTCCCGAAAACTACTAATTTGACTGGGTGTTGTTCTTGCCTATGACAGCAACAGCGCCCAGTCAAATTAGTTTCAAAATATTCAACAGCTGGTTTATTAAATGGAAATAACATACAATTCGTACAACGTTTAGTCCGTCATCCATTAAGCATTGGTGATGAACTTGGTTACGTCATTCATGACATCATTGATTATGACATCATCCTACATGTCACATAGTTAATTATGACATATGTTATAATGGAAGCGTCATTATCTCATCTATGTCAATTGCTTTGATAATATCATGGATATGAATGTAATTGATGTGTATGTGCAGTTGCTTTAATCTTCCCCAATCGAGATATCCATATAGATAAACAGCAGTCATAACTTGTATGTCTCTCTGATGTCCTTAGTAAATCCATTGTGAGCACAAACTCGAAAATGCATGCGGATCAGCTTCTGTTTGAGTACTTGACAACAAATAATACAATGTTTACTTAGTTGAGATGATTATGGCATCTGAACATTGCATGCTGGTAAATTGAGCAGAAATATTCAAGATCTTATGCTATTTATTGATGCATAATAACTAAGGAAACTGTCTCTGGGCCTTATTATTAGGGGGGAGGGGAGGGGTGGGGTGGAAGGTGTCAAAAAATCAAAGCATTGAACGTGTGGAAATTTACTGTATCACAACTCCTCCGAAAACCATTGGACGGAATTCAAACAAATTTGGTCTGCGAGTTACCCATATGATTACAAAGTGCAAAGGGGCATTTACATTAGCTCTAGCCCAAGGGGCGGGGGTAGGCGGTCCCAGGTGGCCATCAAAGTGTGAAATGGTAAATGTGGGAATTTTCAATGGTGATATCGACCGTCCAATCTAGTTGTACATGTATTTTGTACATGTATTTTGTGGAGTTATCTATTAACTATTGAAATTAAGTAACAGTGAGCAAACTATCACTTATTGTTGTTCTTTTCACAGGAATTAGACACACACCCAGCGTTTGCTAAAGAGATAGACTGGAGTAAGCCACTACACCCAGCAATGGAGGGATTGATCTCTCTGAAATATGACGATATTGATGAAGCAGAAGGTCTGATCAATGCCTACAATTATTTTGCAAACATTCTTGTTAGCTCACCGAGCCAGACTTGTCAAGTGAGCTTATGCCATGGTGACTGTCCGCCTGACTCGTCCATCCATCCATGAACTTTTGCTTTAAAACGCTATTCCCTACTAATCGCGGGGCGGTTTTCAACATAATTTGGCTGGAAGGTCCCTATGGGGGTAGCCTTCAGAACTTGTATTTTGATTGGTCAATTTTTTGGGTTGAAAATCTTAGATTTTATGGAAAATTAACCAGAAATTGTCAGAATGCTGCTTTAAACATTAGAGTACAATTTCTGAATACAATATCAATACAATCTGGCAAGACCATAATGGCCCAATGAAAATTTTAAATTCAGCTAGGTATGGCGTAGTGTCTTATTAAAAGTGTGGCGCAGTGGTTGTTATTACACCACAAAAACATCTTGACCGTTCAATCACTACTTGCTAAATCAATTACTCTGCATTTAGCAACCAGAATGAGATTTTTATGCTCGCTTACATACCCATATATGCCTATTCCTATTCATTATACCCTCATCCAGGCTACTGGTAGGGTACACCCCCAGCATATGCCCGGATAGAGACTGGCACCAGTCTGTACTCACTCCTTGGTGACACCTGTCACTAAGCATGCCTGCGCATGCGCAATATAGCCCAAATAGGAAACGGATTCACTTTTCAAATATTCTGCAAACAGAACAGTTGGCCATATCCAGCTTAAGGTTTTTTTTATAGCTTTGCACTGAAGTTCAGCTTACAACTTTGAGAGTTATTTGATACAGGATTATGCCTACCATGAAATCTATTCTTCCTAAGTTATGTTTAATATATATTTGTGGTGTTTTTGAGGTTCTTAACTCTTTTCATATGAGTTCCTGGTTTTCGTGTCAGTATCCCTGTTTTCGTGGTAGCTATTAATATGCGTATTTATTATCATCATCATTGCTTGAAAACCCTTATTACTCACTCATATCTTACTAGTTTTAGTGCATATACGCTATCTTTTGAAATTAACTTGAAATCTATTGGTCTTTCAGTGAGATATTCAAATCCGTTATTTCCTGCCTTTTGTAAGAATGCTTTGTAGTCTTTAGCTGAGTCTCCTATTTAGAGAATTTGCCTAAGTTTTTTCTTTTTGAAGGAGTTTGCTTCATTCTCTAATTTATTTGGTTTTTAGGAGTCAGTAATTTCAGCTGAGAAAGTGAAATGTACATCTTCCAAGTGCGATTGTCAGCGCTCTACGGATTTTGGGGGGGGGGGGGGGGGGGGGGGGTGACACGTCTGTCTCAAGTGTACCACATGTACTCCACTTAAGATGTGGGTTTTTTTACAAGAGCTGGTCTTTAAGCATTTCGACAGCCTTTTCAAAGATTTTTTGGCTAAGACCGTTTTGCCTTCTGATCGCTCCCCCTCTCTTGCTGAAAAATCTAAGTCAGTTTCTTTTTCGACTTCTACTGTTTCGTCTATGCCAGCAATGGAGGGGGCCTACCTCTAATTCTGATGCCGTTATGGCACTTTTTGCCTGATTTGAATCTTTTGCGACAGTCCTTACTCAATCTTTAGATGAGTGGATTTCCTCTGCCATTCGCGCGGTCAAAGAGGAATTGTCGGAGTCAGATGATAGTCGGAAGTCTAGCGGGCGTGCTTGCAAATGGGGGGAAACCCACTTCCCTCACGTCAAGATAGGAAATTCGTTCTCAGAAATCAAAATCCAAAGAGACGAAGAAAAAGCCTGCTAAAATGATTTTGTGTAAGTCACAGGGAAAAGAACACATAAGTCTTGAGTTGGGGGTGGGGGGGGGGCGTGTGTGGATGGGGCATCACTCTCATGCGGTGGTGTCGGTGGCGGAAGTCCCCGATAAATCGTCCCATGCCAAGGTTCATTTTCCCGTTATTCCAGTTGCCAGAAATGTAAAGAGATCTCCGATCTCTACGTACGCTCCCGTTATGACGTCCGGCTTGTCCGGACATACAGGTTCTATTTCCGGTATGTCTTCTGGCTTGGCCGAACATCCAGTTCCTTTCTCCGGTATGTCTTCTGGTTTTACCGGGCATCCAGGTTCTAGCTCTGTGATGACTTCCGGCTTGGCCAGACATCCGGGGTCTCTAGATCATCTGGCATTTTCGTTCAGACTCGTCTTCTAATCGGTTGCCTTTTTCGGATGCGCCCTTGGTTAATCAAGATTTGATTTTGGAAAATAATAATTTTGTTAACTCCGGTTATTCTCCATCTCGCGTTGGAGTTAGATTTGATTCAAATTATTTTTGTGCTTTTCCGGATCAGGATTTAGTTAGTTATGGTAAAAGCCAGGACTTTGATTCTTCTTCGTCGCTCTCTCAGTCAGTTTCTGTGGCTTCTTCTGGTTTTGTTCCTTCTCCTTCTTTTCGTGATGTGCTGTCAGGTGCTCCCTCCTCTGTTTCTGGGCCTTCTCCTCGTTCTTCTTCTTTAGTTCAGGGAGATAGGTTTGTTCCTTCTTCTTCTTCTTCTGCTCTGTCAGCTAGAGATTTTTCTTCCAGTCATGTCTCCAAATCCTTTTCTCTTTTCCAGTCCTCTGCTATTCCTCCTCCAGGATTTTCCAGCCTTCCTTCTTTTCCTCCCAGTCTTGGTTCTTCAGATCCTGTTTTCTCTTCCTTTTCTTCCTCTGTTCCTTCTAATTCTTCTCTTCCACTTTACTCTTCTTCTTCATCATCCTTTGATCATCTAGACCCTATAGTGTCTGTCTTGCTTTCCCCTGAATTAGAGTTTCAAATTGTAGACTGGTTTAGACGACCTTGTTTTCTGTAGTCCGAGATTCTTCTCTCAATAGCTCTCGTATCAGCTAGATTTTCTATTCTTTCTAGGTTTTCTGCAGGTGGTTTGGGTCAATATTCTTTGGTCGCTGGTCAGAGGAATGATGTTGATCCCATTCCTTCTAATCAGGCTTCCTCTGTTTCCGAATCTTTGTGTTTTCTTCTCATGTTTTTAGAAGTTCTGGTTCTCCTTCCTCTTTAAGGAATTTAGATTCTTTTGCCTCTTGATTTCGATCATTGCTCCCCTTCTCCTTTACCTTCTTCTGCTCCTTCATTTCCTAGATCAGTCAGGGCCAGGGATCTGAAGAGGTTTTACCCGGTCAGGGCCTCTTCAGATGATTGGTCCATGACTCATCAATGGATTGCATCTAGTCTTTCTGCCAGGGATCTTCGAGATCAGATTTCTATTTTGAAACGTGTTAAGAGAGACTCTTCCTCCGTTAAGAGTCCCAATTCCTCTCCCAGGAGGAAGAGAATCAGGCCTGACGAGTTTGGTGCTTATCCCTCTAGGATAATTACCAACTCTAACTTATCCTCCAGTTCCCAGGCCCAATCCGTGGATGAGGATCGATTCGAGTCCATCTCTTCTCATCGTCCTAGAACCCAAGTCCGGCAGGCTCCTCCCTTTCAGGCAAGAAGGGGCCAGTCTTATTCCCATGGATCTAGATCTAGTTTGAGGGGTCATTCCTTTAGAGGCTTCCAGAGTAAAAGAATTTGAAGGGATGGCCTTAGCCTGGGTAGGCCTAACCCTATCTCTTTACCCAGCTTACTCCCTTCCTCTTCCCTTGCCTTTGGATCAGTCGGTGCAATCCCTTTTCCCCAGCGTGCCAGTAGGAGGGCGCCTGTCTCTGTTTTGGGAGACTTGGCAAGCCCTTGTTCAGGACTCCTGGCTCATAGATCAGATCTACTGGGGTTATGCACCTTCTTGGATCATTCATCCTCCTCCTCTGTCTTTCCTTCCCAAGTGGACTCCGGTTCCTTCCAACCCGGAGAAGCTGGGCGCTTTAGAAGACGAGTTGGATTTGATGATTTTAAAGAAAGCTGTAGAAGAGGTTCCCTTATGGAGAGTAGACACACCAAAGTTCAAGATGGAGACCATCTCCCAGATTATCACCGGTCTGAATTCAGGCATGTGGACCTCTTCCATAGACCTAAAGGACACCTACTTCCACGTTCTCATCCACCCTTCATTCCGAAAATTCATGAGATTCGCCTTCAAAGGTCGGGTATGGCAATTTCGAGCCATGCCCCTCGGCATGACCACGGCTCCGTTCTTCTTCACTCGTCTAGTGTCAGCCATGGCAGGAATCTTGCACCGTCGTTCGATCCATCTTCATGTTTATATAGACGATTGGTTAGTAAAAGCAGTCTTCCTCAATTCTATCGGGGATCATTCCAGAGGTTTGCAGTCTGGCATGCAGCCTAGGTTGGATTTTAAATCTAAAAAAGTAAAGTTTAGTCCCCTCTCAAGTGTTCACCCACCTAGGCGTTTCATTCGATCTGGCTCACGGTCTAGTTTTCCCTTCAGACCAAAGAGTAGAGGCCATTTCATAGGCAATGGAAATTCTGTCTTCTTACATGGTCAGAGCAAATTTCTTTCTCAGGGTGATAGGCTTGATTGTCAGCGTCGAGAGTATCATTCCTTGGGCGGTGCTGATGAGAAGCCCCTTTTAAATGTACTTGATGTCCCTTTGGCAGCAGTCGGTTCACTCCATTTACCATCAGATTCCAATCGGAGAACACCTAATGCCCCATCTAGATTTTTGGAAGGATCGTTCTCTGCTCATGTTGGGTGTCCCTCTGGTCAAGTCCTCCCCTCAGGCGATTATCTTCACAGACGCTTCCCAAGAGGGATGGGGAGTGGTCTGGGATTTCCTATCTGTTTCTGGCCTTTGGTCCCTGGAGGAGTCGGCAGGTCACATCAACAGCCTGGAGTTGTGGGCTGTCAAGAAGGCTCTCCTCTCGTGGTCGGATCGAGTGAAAGGCCTCAAAGTCTCGATTCGATCGGACAATTCGACGGTGGTGTCCTATATCAACAGACAGGGGGGAACGAGCTCATCCCTCCCTTGTCTGGAAGTGTGGAACCTTCTCTTGTGGTGTCGCAAGAATCAAATTTTTCTAGTGTCCTCTCATGTCCCAGGCAGTCTGAATTTTCTTGCGGACCAACTGTCTCGTCACAACAAGTTCGCCCACACAGAGTGGCAGTTAAAGAGGTCAGTTGCCAGAGCGATCTTCAAGCTTATGGATCGTCCCCATGTAGATCTTTTTGCGACCTGTCTAAATGCCCAGATCTCCTCTTTCATGTCTCCTTTTCCGGACAATCAGGCGTTGGCAGTGGACGCCCTGTCTCAGTCCTGGACAGGAATGTTCTCTTGTGCATTTCCTCCAACAATCCTGATTCCTTTGGTCTTGAGGAAGGTCAGGGACTGGATCTGCGAAGTTCTTCTGATATCTCCCTTTTGGCCAAAGCGGATCTGGTTCGTAGATCCCCTCAATCTCCTGGTAGACTTCCCTCGTCTTCTTCCAGTCTCCCCAGACCTTCTGTCTCAAGTAAGGGGCACATGTCTTCATCCAAACCCAGGAATTTTCAGTCTGTTTGGAGAATATCGAGTGTACGGTCTCTGAGATTGAAGTTTCTGCAAGATCTCAGGAAATTATGGATTCAGCCAGGAGGGAGTAGACCTGTAGAGTTTACAAGGGTCGACTTAAATTTTTTGGAGAATGGTGTGCAGACCATGGTTTCTTGCCCGATTTTGTCTCTATTTCTTAAGTGACTTTTTATCCTATCTCTGACTCTTTACAATTGTCTGCTAACACAGTCAGGGGTTTTAGGTTTTTTTGGCATCTTCACTTCCTTGCCTTTTGAATGCTGGTGTTAAGGACACGAAAATTCTTAATGGTTTTATTGGAGGATTGGGCAATATCCGCCCTCCAATAGCTAAGCCTTTGTCTTCCTGGAATTTGGCTCTGGTTCTTCAGGTTTTGGCAGGCCGTCATTTTGAACCTATCTCTTCTATTGGCATGAAACTTTTAACTTTTAAGACCGTTTTTCTGGTTGCCTCTGCTTCTGCTGGAAGACAATCCAAAATTCATGCTTTTTCTGCTGAGAAGGACAGATTTATAGAAGCTATCAAGCTACGCCGATCATTTTAAAATCTTTATCTTCCTTTTTGTCGTCTGACAGATTTTGGGGGCCCGTCAGGGCTTTTAAAGTTTATAAGCATCGTACTGATTTTAAAAGATCTGATCCATCCCATTTATGGGTTCCGTATGCGGAAGAGGTAGCCAGACCGGTCTCTAAGGCCGCTATTGCCAGATGGTATTGTGAGACCATCTGTCTTTGTTATCAGATTGCTTATCCTGATCAAATTAACCTTTCTCACGTTAAGGCTCACGATGTTAGAGTGATGGCTACCTCTTTCGCTCTTTTCGCTGGCTCATTTTTAGACGAAGTAATGCAGGTCGCAGGATGGAAATCTGAGTCAACTTTTACCTCTTTATTTAATGGATCAGAGTGCAGCGACCTTTGTATACGCCCCTGCAAAGCGGGGTTGTATTATGTGATGGCGCTCGCCCTCCGTCCGTCCGTCTGATTCTTGTCCGGAGCAGATCTCAAAGAGTTTTGAACCTACACTCACAAATTTTTTTCAGTAGTTATATTACCTATAGACGAAGTGTCATGATTTTGGTTCAGCAAGATCTGCCCATATTCGCCAGAGGTATCTCTCTTGAAAGATTAAAATTTGTCAAAATTGTCTTGTCCAGGCCAAATTTCGAAGAGTTGAACCCACACATATAGCGGAAGTGTCATGATTTTGTTTTGGCATGATCCGCCTATAATCGCAGGAGTCATGATTTAATTTCGGCAAAATCCTCATATATTTGCGGGAGTTATCTCCCTTGAATGATTAAAATTCGTCCAAATTTTCTTTTCCTGGCCAGATCTCGAAGAGTTTTGAACTTACACTTGCAATTTTTTTTTCATGTTAAAATAACAATTTTATTCAAGGCTTCTTTACAGTGTAGGTCATGTGATACACATAAACTGTAAATCTTATTTTCCATGTTGTAGAGCGTTGCTGATTTTTTGCTTTGTTTATAGATCAGATGCTACCAGAGATTTGTCTTGGATACACTCTGTTCACATATAAGCTCATGGCTAAATGCACACAGACATCTAGCTGCCATGAAAGCAAACAAGTGTACAATTGTGGTGGATGGCATATTAACCTCTTATCTCAAACTTGTACACCTGCTCCCAAAATATATGTGTAAGTCCGCGCTAAGGGTGGAAATCATATGATAGCACTCCCCATATGACCATTTCTGGTTCTCTAATGATATCGCCTTTGAAAAAAATAAAATTCATTAGAAATATTGTTTCCGCTGGAAAATTTGGTATAAAGATAAACATGTTTCAAGATGTGATCAGTTGTATTGGTGTTTCATTGAGATATATTCGCATACACCAACTGGTGTTATCTCCTCTACAAAGCTTAAGATTCAAACAGACTAATTGTTCACATTTATCATTCCTCAAACAAGTATGTTTGCGTGTGTATGTTGAGTTTCACTAAAACTCTTGTTTAGAAATATCACGATTTTAACTAAAAAAGCTGAAGACCATTTACCAAGCACATCCCATCATTTTCATTAAGACTGTGTGTCTGTAAGAAATGGTGAGAGTTTATCTTGTTTTATTCATTTCTTTGTGTTTAAAGTTTTCCTTGTTTGATAATCACTGTGTGATTGATTAAGATGCACCATTATGTTATGTTATTAACATTTGGGTAGGTTTTGTTTGATTTTTATCCTTGCTTATGAATTCTCAAATCTCCACCCACCAAGGGTTTACAGTGTGGCACTGACCAAATCTACGGGTTTAGCAAGTAGTGATTGAACGGTCAAGATGTTTGTGTGGTGTAATAACAACCCCCAACAGACCCCCACCCCCCCTTACGGGTTGGTCTGTAGTTTTATTAACCACTATAAAACATACTTACCGTTCAATCACTAGGCCACTTTTTTTGGTTTACGGATCCGCCGACCCTAAAAAATGGCAAAGTGGACAAAAATAAAATTCATATATACTCCTAATAGTACTTATTTAAAATAAAATAAAAGTTTCTTCGCTTCAAAAATGTCCTGTCAGAATGAGATTAAAGGGAGAGATGCAGAGCATCCAATGTCTGAAAGTTTAGATAGAATAGTTCCTGGTCATTACGAAACTATGAAGAACCTGGAGCCGGTATACAAATATCGCACGCTGTGAATGTTTACCGCCCAGCAGGTCATAAACAAATCGGTTTCGTTCTCTAGCAAACGTTTATAGTTGAACCTAAACATCAAAACCGTGAAGAGTAGTTGTTTAGCTATTTGTGCGTTATTTATGTGAATACTATCTAAAATGATTGAAAACCGTGATTTAATATATCAACATGCCAACTTCACGCGACGGTGTGTGGTGTTTCAGTGTACGTGTGTGATGCAAAATTGTCACCTGTTCTTGAATGAGATGGTTGATAGTAGAAAAAATACATGACAGTGAATATAAATATTATTAAAAGCCACATTTTCCGACTTTACCGTGATTTATACAAACCAGCTGCCTATGATCACTAATATAGGACTTGGATGCAGTGTACTAATATGATTGACATTGCCAAATAATTACATGATATCCATATATTTTCTGTTTTTATAGTGAATATTTAGAAACTAATTTAACTGGAACGTGTTGCTGCCTTAGACAGCAACAGCCCCGTGTCAAATTAATTTCAAAATATTCAACAGAATTGGTTTCATAGCGTAAAGAAAATATTCAACAGAATTAGTTTTATAACGGAAAGAATATACTTTTTAAGGGAATTGAAATGGTTAATGCCTATTTAATACCGCAGCAATATACTCGGCCCTGTGAGGGTTCATACCTATTTGGTCGGTTCTCTAACGTAAGGTAATATATCTTTGATATGGGCTAAGTCGGTTGTGGCGTTGAATAGGCGTTGAGTGACGTCTGACGTGAGACCATATCTTTGACATGGCCTAACGTCAGATGTTGCTTAATGAGCAAATGTCTATTTAATACCGCAACAGTGTACTAGGTCCCATGAGGGGTCACACATATTTGCTCGGTTCTTGAATTTGTATAAATAAAATATGAAATCATTAAATCTTTTTTTTTTATTCCCTCCACATTTTCCGACTGAAAAAAAAAATGCATCAAACGGGGTTTTTTTTAATTCCCTCCGACTCCACATTTTCCATGACTGAAAAAAAAAAAAAAAAAAAAAAACCCCATCAAACAGTATTTTTTTTTTTTCCGACTGACAGACCCTGGGTTTTAGGGGTAAAAATCAGTAAACCAAGAAATAAAAAAAGTGGCCCTATGACCCGGCCTCGGCCACCACGCATGGGAATGATTTGAGAATCTATACAGGCTATGTGGCACTTAAATTTAGAAAAGTAAATCTGTTTCCTATTTGGGCTCTATTGTGCATGCACGGGAATGCTTAGCGACAGGTGTCACCAAGGATTGAGTACAGACTGGTGCCAGTCTCTATCAGGGCATATGCTGGGGGTGTACCCTACCAGTAGCCTGGATGAGGGTATAATGAATAGGAATAGGCATATAGGGGTATGTCAGCGAGCATAAAAATCTTATTTTGGTGGCTAAATGCAGAGTAATTGATTTAGCAAGTAATGACTGAACGGTAAGTATGTTTTTTAGTGGTTAATAAAACTACAGACCAACCTACAAGGGGGGGTCTGTTGGGGGTTTTACTGTGGCGAATTGGTTTCTAAAAGTGTGGCGCAGTGGTTTTCTAAAGCTACATATTTCTCTAACCAGCTTTGGTCAAACATAGATGCTATTAACTAGAGTAATTACAACAAATCTGCATTGCGTGATATTTTATGATTTAGCGAAAATGTTTAGTTTGAAAAACATTGATATTCTTGCCGAATTATCCCTGCTCATGGGGAAATGGCACTGGGTTGAATGCCCCAAAAACTTTATTTGAATTTAAACATTTTAATGTTTTCTTTCACAAAACAACTCACAAAATAACTAATATAGATATAACTCAGTATTTACAACCATTTTCCACATTCACATGGGTTAGTATCATAGGAAAATGTAAGCCTTTACAAAAAACCCAACTATCTTGGCGATTCAAAATCTTTGATTATTCAATTATTTGGTTTTGCTTTCGTCCAAGATCATCTTTGAACAAATAATCGCGATTAATCGAATAATCAAATAATTGTGCAAGCCTAGGTTCTAGGCTTCCGAAGTTCGATTTTATGAAAAATTTATCAGAAATTGTCAAAATGCTACCTTTCATTAACCGCTTGGTGGATTTCAACTTAATGTTACTGAAAGGACCCTATGGGAGCTAGACTTCAGGATTTGTATACAGAGATTTGATTGGTAAATCTTTCCGACCGCCATCTTGAATTTTCTGAAAAATGGTATGAAATCATTTAAAACGCTTCTCCTCATTAACTGCTTGGGTGTTTTCAACCAGATTTGGCTGGAAAGCCCCTAGGGTGGTAGGCTTCAGAACTTGTCTACAGAATGTTGATTGGTCAATTTTTCCGATGGCCTAACCAATGGCTAGATTTCAATGAAACCTGATTGGAAGGATCCTATGGTCATATGCTTCCAAATATGTATAGAAAAATTTGAATGGTTAATTTTTGCGAAGGCAATCCTGGATGTTAACACAATTTTTCAGAAGCCTATAACTACGATTTAATCAACGGCTTGATTGCAACCAAACTTTGGTGGAATGATGAGAGGCTTCAACAAATCAAATCGCAATTTTGATTGGTCAATTATGTTGATGGGCATCTTGGATTTTCGGAAAATTATCTATCATGTCTATTTAAATGCAAATGGTTCAAATGCTAATGACCAAGGTGAGCATCACAGGACCTTTGGGGCTCTTGTTTTATAAGTAACTGATTCAAGGAATTTTAAGCTTTTATTCAAGCTGATAATTTGATAAATAGGATAATTTGAAACTACATACTTAGGACACTGATAAAGATCATTAGCTCACCTGGACCGAAGGGCCAACTGAGCTTATGCCATAGCAGCCATCCGTCGTCCTTCCATCCATTGTCCGTCCATCAGTCCGTCTGTCAAATCTCATTTATGCTTTGACTGATTTCAACGAAATTTGGCTGGCAAGATCCTATGTGTGTAGGCTCCAGAAAATCTATTCAGAATTTTGATTGGTAAATTTTTCTGGGAGCCATCTTGGATTTTCAGAAAATTTTCTCAAAATCATTTAAAACGCTACTCCAATATAAATGGGCTGAATTCAACGAAACTTGGGTGGACTAAGTCTATGCTTGGAGGCGTCAACACTTCTAACGAGAATTCTAATTGGTCAATATTTCCGGCAGTCATCTTGGATTTTCTGAAAATTTCTCGAAATCTGTTAAAAGCCTACTTTTCATTAACCACTTGGCCGATTTCAAGCGAACTTGGTTGGGACGATCCTAGAGTGTTATGCTTCAGAACTTGTATGCAGAATTTGTTCTTTTTTTTGGCAGCCATCTTGAATTGTCAAAAAAATACCAACATCGTTACTCATTAACTGCTTGGTCACCAAATTTGGCTCGAAGGATCCTATGCTGGTAGGCTCCAGAAATTGTATTCAAAATTTTGATTGGTAAATTTTCTGGCGTCCATCTTGGATTTAGCAAAAATTTTATAGAAATCATTTAAAACCCTACGCCAATATAAATGGCCTGACTTCAATGAAACTTGGGTGGACTTAAATTCTATGCTGGTAGGCTTCAACACTTCTAAAGGAGAATTCTGATTGGTCAATATTTCTGGTGGCCATCTTGGATTTTCTGGAAATTATGTAAAAGCTGACTCCTCATTAACCACTGAGCCGATTTCAAGCAAACTCGTTTGGGAGGACTCTAGAGTGGTATGATTCAGAACCTGTAAACAAGATTTTGATGAGTATTTTTTCGGCATTCATCGTGAATTTTCTTTAAAATAGTTTGAAATCATTTAAAATGCTACTCAGTAAAAGCTTGGGCAATTTCAACCAGACTTGGCTGGAAGGATAATAGGCAGGTAGGTTTTGGAACATGTATAATTACATAATTTTACATAATTCTGATTGGGACGACTAGATTGGTATGCTTCAGATGTTGTATACAGAATTTTTATTGGTCTTTTTTTTGGTGGCCATCATGAATTTTCTGAAAAATGTCAAGAAATTTTTTTAAATGGTACTCATTAACTGCATGGGCAATTTCAACCAGACATGGTTGGAAGGATACTAGGCTGGTAAGTTTTAGAACATGTATACACAATTTTGATTGGTAAATTTTTCTGGCAGTCATCTTAAATTTCTGGAAATCACTTAGACCTACTCCTCAGTAATCGCTTGAATGATTTCAAGCAAACTCAGCTGGAAGGACCCTAGAGTGGTGTGCTTCAAAGCTTATATACAGAATTTTGATTGGTCAATTTGTTCGGCAGCCATCTTGAATTTTCCGAAAAATGCTTGAAAATCATTTAAAACGATACTACCGGTACTCATTAACCACTTGTTAAACTGGGTGAATAAAAGAACTTGATCCTTGATAAAACATGGTTGTCATGGACCAGTCAAAATTCCTGTTTTGATAGCCATATTGGATTTTTTTTTATTGGCTGGATGGAACCTAAGGTTCAATCTGATGGTGTGGTCATCGTTCATCATTAATTTCCCACTATTTTATTGATTGTACTGAATTCCCAAATATGTCTTGTTGTTGCTGAATTTAAAGTATGTTGTGTGTTCAAATGCTAATGGTTCAAATGCTAATGGTCCATGTGAGCGCTAAGGCCCTTCGGCCTTTTGTTCAATACTGTTTTACCAGTCAGAGCCATCTGGTAACTTGTTTCATTCCTAAAACTTCAATATCATAATTTAAACTCATCCATGCAGGTTTACTGTTTAAAATATTTTAAAATTTATTTTAGCAAAATAACAGCCTTTAACCCTTTCACCGATGAATTCCACATATCTCATTTTCACGGCAACCATACAGGAAAACTAGAATATTTTAAAATTAATTTTACTGTAAGATGTTGTAGCCTTAGGCAGCAACAACTTCCACTCAAATGTACCCTGAAGGTGGGGCTTAGAATACACCTTCCGTATCCTCTGCGTGTCGTAAGAGGCGACTAAAGGAGGTAAGGGTGAGGTAACCCTGACAGAAACCTCGAGTGCTGAAGACGGAGGTTCCAGGCCGCACGGCGCACTCTAATAAACCATGGATCCACGCACTTAACGCATATGATCATGTCGATAGTCACTTACAGGATTGGCGGTATGATCAGCGAACGAAAAGAAGAAAAGAAGAAGACTTCCACTCAAATTAATTTCAAAATACTCAACAGAATAAGTTTTTTATCATAAAGAATTTTTATGGGACTTGTCAGTGAAAGGATTAAGGCAGCAAGAACAATGAAATTAGTTTCAAGTTATTCAACAAACCCATTCTTACAATGTAAACAATGTCATATCTAATATATGAATGAAAGGTTTAGCTTATATTGTGACATAAGACACTTATTAGATAAACACTTCAAAATTACTGGAGACTACGACCTTCTGACATGTATTAGGCTTACAGTCCAATTACTTTCTAAATAATTTACCGTAGTATCTTTTATTTAACTAAGTAAAACTATTTACCTAAGAATTTGTTGCTTAACACAAGTTGATAACTGTCTGAATAGGCAACTGTCTGTTCATTATGAACCAAGAGCTACTACTACATGGGTAGGTAGTTGAGTGAACAGATCCAATCTGTTACTCGCTTATCTGAATTCATATTAAAAATATATCACTTATTGAAGTTATTAGCTGACATCACAATTAAAATGACATATGTTTGTACGAAGTCAAAAAGTCAATTTATAAAATGACGAAAGTGTGCACATTATATTTCTTTGGTGAATTTACAATTTAATGAAGATTCTGTTGAAAAGTTTGAAATTCATTTAACTGGGAGCTCCCAGTCAAATTTGTTTCAAAATGTTCAACAACTTGCCTGACGTATATAGTTTCCTTGAAATTTATGTTCTGGGAATTTGGTGTTCGAAAGGTTAAAATCGATTCCAACATGCATACAAAGTGGGCAGAGCTTAGCTAGAAATGTGTGGGGCATAGTTAAAAATTTACGGCTCTATTTATTTACTGGTAAGGACTTCATTCTTTGCTTGTAACATTGGGCATATTAATAAATATACTACTCATTGGAAAATGAATCTGTGGTACAACAGTAAGATACTAAACATTCAAGGGATGAACCGTTCGATTATTCAGACATAATTTTGCGCAATAAATATCAAAGATCCATTGACAGTGAGCCTGGGTAAGAGTTGTATGCAGTATGGAAATGCATTATTAGTAAGTATTTAAACTTTGTCAAATAATATCCACACCCCTTTAGTGCTGCTCACATTTTTGTCTTGCCTGCAAAGCAGAAAGCGAGACAGCGATTATTAATTCTTGTGGCGGCGGCCATCATTTGAGCACTGGCTCATCTTATTTCAATGAAACTTTACAGAAGTGATCTATACTATACACCATCTGGGATGTGATCTGCATAACAATAGATTTCATTTCGCGGCACTTTTACTATTTTTTTTCACGGTTTTGGACTTGGACATTTTTCATGCATTTTGCACCTTTGGTTAAGGTTTTTAAATCAACTTAATGTTTAGCAATGGCTCATCCAATTTCAATGAAACAGACAAGTGATCTATACTATACAGGGATATGATCTGCGTAACAATAGTTGTTATTACACCACAAACATACATTAACGTTCAATCACTACTTGCTTAAATCAAACTGCATTTAGCACCAGAAAAAGATTTTAATGCTTGCTTTCATGCCCTCCATACGCCTCTACCAACTCATTGTACCCTCAACCAGGCTTCTGGTAGAGTACACTCTCACCATACAGCCTGCATTAGACTGGCACCAATCTATACGCACTCCTCTAAGACCTAGGTCAAAGTGCATGCGCAGAGGAGACTAAGAGTAACATAGAATCACTTTCAAATTTTTCTGCTAACAGAAAGGTTTGTTTTGTGCCGGTCATAGTTGTTTGTGCTTGCCTTCTGTGTCAGATATTTATTTAAGAGGATTATTTCTTAATATCATGCCTGCAATGAAGTCCCTATTATCTAAGTTATGTGGCAGAGTAACTTTATGGTTGTATATGTATTATTTGTACTTTTGTTACTGGTTTTCGTGGTAGTCTACTATGCCATACCATTTATACGCTCATAAACACGCTAAGAGGGATTGCTGTAAATATCAATCCTAGGTACCCGTAACATGAAGAATTTAAAAGTTTATTTCTAAAAGGTAAACTTTTACTTATACGGATCTATGATTTGAATTTACATTTTCCTACCATTTCTAGCATGTGCTTTCCCTGCCTTTGTTAGGCATTTGTTAGAGTTGGCTAGAGATTTCAGAAGCTGTATGCTTCATCTTTTCCTGTTTTTTTGTTTATAGGATTCTCTGAAATAAGCTGAAAAGGTGAAATGTTCATCGTCTAAGTTTGATCGCCATCACACCTCTGAATTCGCTGGACACGTGTGCCTTAAGTGTACTTCATGTACACCTAACGTTATGTGCGGTATTTGCAAGGGGTGGTTGCCAGCTTTACAAAAGATTTACTTCAAAGCTTTTGTTTCAAAAACGCAGGTGTCCTCTGATCGCTCCCCTCCTATTGCTGCAAAGGGCAAAGAATCTAGCCCTCCTAAATTAGAAAAAGAAAGAACTCCTGCAGCAGTGGAAAGGGGGCCTCCATCTTCTAGTCAGAATAGCGACACAGTTTTGGCTCTTCGCCCGTTTTGAGTCATTTGCCACTGTCTTAACTCAGACTTTGGACGAACATATTTCTTTGGCAATTCGAGCAGCGAAAGCGGACAGTGACTCCTATGGAACCATTCCGAATCCTAAAGACCATGTCTGTAAGTGGGGTAAACCCGTGTCCCTCACCACGAGACAGGTGGCGAGTCCTAAGGCCAAGAAAAAGGATAGCAGGAAGAGAATGGTGGGCTCGTGCAGATCACCAAATTCTCAAACCCACGTAAATTTTTGGGCCAGGCAAGACCTTCAAGTGGTGGTGCTGGACGTGTCCAGTTCACAGATTGCCAATGTCAAAGTCTCGGTCGTTCCAGTCATGGGCAACATTTGTAGGCGGCCTGTTATTTTCTGCTGGTTGCTAGGATAGTTCGATTGTTTTCTTCCGGTCCGTGTTCTTCCGGTTCCGCCATTTCCGGGTATTCTGTTGCCCCGGGTCTGCAGGACCGGGGTCAACTGCCGACTTCTGTTTCCGGTTCCCGCTCTTTTGCTTCCGTTCCGACTTCCGGTGTGGCTGCGCTTCTGGGTCTTCATGATCTTGGTCAGCTTCCGCTTGGTGCTTCCGGTTTAAGTAGTTCCGTTTCTGGTCTGGCTTCCGGTTTGACTTCCGGATTTGCTGTTCATTCGGGTCTATGATTCTAATCGGCTTCCGGTGTCAGCTTCCGCTTCCTGCTCTTCCGCTTGTCGCTCGACTTCCGGTTTTATTGATCACTCGGGTCAGTATGATCCTAGTCAATTTCCGGTTCCAGCTTCCGGTCTTCGCACTTCCATTTCCCGTGCGACTTCCGGTTTGAATGATCTGCAAGGTCTTCAAGATCCTGGCCAGTTTCCGACTTCCACTTCACATATTTCTGGTCTTTCCTTGACTTCTGACTCACGTAGTTCCGGTGCCAAGATTTTTCCTGCTTCCGTTTTTTCGTTCATCCGTGGATAGGGTCGCTTACGGTTTCAGGGACATCAATTTCCGTGTTCGTTTTCTTAGGTCCTAGTCATCATCTGGCCTAAGAGTTAGTCTTATTTTTGCATTTGCTTTATAGAATCGGAATAATCAATGGCTGAAAATCTTCATACAGAGACATTGACAGTCTTGAATTTATACATACATTCAGCATTTATTCTTTAGCAGTAACAGTATTTCAACCTAATTAAAGACTTCCGACTGGTTCCTGTATGGTTTTTTTGGTTTAGCTTATTTTCAAATGTGCCTATCGTCGGTTTATATAGAACAGTCAGCCGATAAGGCAGTTGTATTCTTCCGTCAAGCGTGTATTTTCAGTTAGTTTTAATGTTCCCATGCTTCGTTATTTAATATTTTCTTCTTTCGGATTTAGTTTATTTATTGATTTATTTATTTCTCTTTCTGTCTAAGTTTCTACGCATCATCTCTAGATACGTAATTTTTCTTTCATCCGCCTTTAGATGGCCAGTTGTCTTCGAGCCGTTCAGTCTTCTCTCGCTCTTTTCTCCTCTTATGTTGGCAGGTTGACATTTATTTTAACCTAAGGGAGTTAATTCGTTGACATTTTCTCCCGTAATTTTTAATTCTAAATCTCGGCTTTTATTTCTTCTTCTTTTCCTTTTATGGGTTATTTCTCTTTTTTTAGTGTCTATTCTTGTGGACATTATTCTTGGCTCCATTCTCTTCTCGGGGTTCCCTCTCTTGATTCTATTCCTTTTCAGTGTCTGTAAGTTTTGCCTCTGTCATGGTTACGGTGAGTCATTTCACCCTGGCTTCATGTCGCCTCTTTGTCATTTCAGCGTTTTTCGTCCCTTTCGCTATTATTTTTCAAATTTTGGCCTTGCCTTTAGTTTTATCCTTTTACTTCAAAATTTTCAGTTTTTCTCGGCTAGTAAATTTACATTTGTTGTTCTTTCCTCCTACTTCCGGTAGCTGTCTATCGTCGTCTTATCTGTCAGTTTGATAACTTTCTTTCCTTTTTTCATTTTCCCTTTTAATTCCTTTCATAATATCTTTATCTTTTTGTAGTTTTCTGGTTTTTTCTCCTAGATCAGAGTTTATTGTGCTGATCCTTCAAGTTGTCTTTATGTATGTTTATTTCATAGCTTTATTTTTTTCTATAGGCTTTTCCGTATTATTCACTTCCTTCTTGTCATTCTCAGTAGATGGTTTTCAGTTGTTTTTTCTGTACCTTGATTTCTATCTTGTGGGGGGCTGTTGTGTGAGATCAGGTTTTCTGTCGTGTAAGTTTAATATCTTCTTAATAGCCTTAAGTCTCATTTTTTCATGTCTGATTGGTAGGTTCCTCAAATTATTTTTATATTTTCCTTCCTCTTTTTAGTTGTTTTCATAGAGGTTCTTGGATATCCTGAACAATCCTATCCACGATTCTGTGCACAGAATCGGTGCCGATTCTCGGCCTGCGAGAATCGTGAAGATTCGATGACAATTGAGCATTGTGTCGATGCTGTACGCGAGAATCGAGGATTTTGTAAAAAAAGTTCCGTCAATGATTCTGGTAATGAGAATCGTTCAGAAAGTTTTTTGGGAGAATCGACAAATTTTCCAAAATTCTTTCTGAACGATTCTCACTACGAGAATCGTTGGGGGATTTTTTTAAAAAACCTTTCGAATAATATTGAATGGATGCTAACGGGAACATGAATTGGCGAGCATTGTGCCAGCGGGGAATCCAGTTGAAGATGAAAAAAACACTTTTTTAGAACTTTAAAACAAAAGCAGCACTAATTTATAGCACATTTATAGCAACTCAGACAGTATAGACCTACTTATTTAAAACAGCACTAATAGACAAACACACACAAACACACACGTTCACTTACATTCGCACACACATACACTTCAGCACTTTGTAAACAGTTTGATTATTGAACAGTGAAAACAGCATTGTTGTTCAGTAGTCTATATAGACACACAGTACTCACGCGATGCTTGAGGTCTTCAACTGATCCGGATGTGTCTTTCTCACTGGCGTTACGTTGAAGAAATTTAATTAATTGTTCCTTTCTCATCTTGTGGATCTTGGCAACTTCGCTTGCCGCATCATAGCATGTGTCCTTCGCAACCTATAATAATAATAATAATAATAATAATAATAATAATCTTTTAAATATTTTGAAAGTAATTTAACTGGAAGATATAGCCACGTATGACGGCAATGTTTTCCAGTCATATTAATGAATATATTCACCAGTATAAGTTATTAGTGAGAAACCGATTCTATTAACTAGAATCGATTGAGGTATTGATTCTAGTAATTTGGAATCGACAATTATATGGATCCCCGATTATCTTTCTGCATAATAGTTCTGATTATTTCAATTCTCGTAATCAGAATCAAGTGAGGCGCCGATTCTCGTAATCAGAATCGATTGAGTCACCGATTCGTGTAATCAGAATCGAGTGGTGTCTACATTATTTAAAAAAAAATCTTATTGAATGTCCATTAGCAGGCCAAGAGAGGACTATTCTTTAATTTTACCACTGGAATGACTGGCTCGGTTATTGAGCCAGGCATTCCAGTGGCAAATTTTCAAAAATAATCCTCTTGACCTGTACATGGACATTCCATAAGACCACACTGCATAGGCAAGTTGTGGCCGGATTCTTCAAGAAAGAGTTAAGCTATTCTCCCTCAACCTATTAAATTTCAAATCGAATGTTCTTTTAATGGAAAATAAAGCACGCCTAGACTAGCCAGGCATTTAATCAAAACAAATGTTCCCGATCGGATAAATTGGGAGTCAGAAAGGTTTACTAGTACGCAAGCATTGTGGTTCCATTTGCCCATCTGAAATCATTATTCTAACTTATGGCGATAGTTATGGAGAAAGCCAGTTTCAGCTAGTCCTTACCCATTTTAGCTAAGCTCCACCTCCACTCCACCAGTGTTGGGATCGATCGATACATGAGCTACATGACTATAAATTTGCCATAAACTATATATAAAAGATATTGAATAATTTGAAACCCATTTAACTGGGTCCTATGGCAGCAACAGTATCAAGTCAAATTAGTTTAAACATTTCTTGACGAATCCGACCAAAACTGGCCCATGCAGTGGTCTTTTGGAATGTATATTTTGAAATTAGTTTAACTGGAAGATGTTGCTACTTATGACAGCACCAACGTTCATTCAAATATAGTGGAATGTGTTTACTATTTAACATATATATGAATATTACTTTTTCATATGGCATCTATAAGTTAGTGCTACATAAAATAGTCTGCTTCTGATTCTATGTAAATATACACTTAACGGTGTCGATGTCGCCTGTCGAATCCTGTGGCGGTATTCGGCAATAGTCTCGCTGTCATCACGGACCAGACTGGTGATGGTGTGTCCGATGCCGCCTATGGTGGGACCTTGCACTGACCTGGTGGCATCCTATTGATCTGAATGCTGCTTGCACATTTCACCACACAGGTCTTTAGCCTTTGTCATGGTCAGTGTATCCGATAATGACCGTTTAAAGTCAATTGCCCATGGTTCTTGCCTAGCAAACACGTTGACTACAAACATCACTTTACGATTCCTTAATAGCTCATTCCTAAACAAGTGAACCGTATACAACTCCTCTGTCACTACAGATTTCGGACGACAATCTGCTGAAATTCTCTTCTCATCCATCTCCGCAAATGTCATATTTCTAAAATAGTCATTGTGATGCCGTATCGCAACCACCTCAAACCGATTCCAGACTGGCATTTCCTTCGGGAAAGGCTCAAACAAAATATGAATACCTGGCTTGAGAACAAGTGTAACTAATAGATATCTTGAAATAAATTTCAAATGAATTGGTAATATTATAATCTTTGCTACACGTATATATACATGATTTTGTGGATAAATTGTACTCATCCCCCCTACCCACCACATCTTTGAAGCAGATTCAAATCAAATGAACAATATGAACTTATTCTCACCTCTATTATCTACCCGTCATTGATCCAATTCTGTTTTGCCGTCTATTATTTTCATGACATTTCACTCAACTAATTAAAAGCTTGACCATGTCTCCGTTAGTACAATAGCACTTTGCGCCTGTCTTTGATTGCCCGCATGCCACATTCATCTTGGATTAATCTAGTACCAGTGATCTCTAATTAATTGAATGATAATTAATCAAATGCTCATTGATCACTTCACCATCAGTTAAGGTATTGAAATTTTTGCTTTGATATTAAAGTGATTAGTAATTTATGTCTTCTGTAATTTCCTATATATACACGATGCTGAATTTGTTAATGTATACTTTGACTATCACGTTAATGAATCAGATTATTCTATAATGGCAGATTTTCACAGTGAATTAGGCCTGTTGTTATTTTCTAGTGATGTGGATAAGGTAATTAGCTATTTAGAGGAGAAAAAGTTGCTAAGTGTTGAAGTTAAGTGTTTAGAATGTGATAATGCTATGGAGCGTGTACTGAAGAAGGATAATAAAGATGGCTGTGCTGCTAGGTGTAAAGTTAGAGAATGCAGCAAGTATAGATCATTTCATTCAATCAAATCAGATTCGTATTTCTTCAACTCGATAACATTCCACTGAACAAGGTAAGATCAATTAATTAATTGTCCAGTTAAATTAATTTCAAAATTTTCCTGTTAATTAATTCTTCAGTTAAATGAATTTCCTTTATTGTTTAATCTACAAAGTAAGCGCTTTAGTTTAACTTCGATGCTGGTAGTGAGAATCGGCAAATCTATCGATGCTGGTAACGAGAATCGACACTTCTTTAATTTAATTTTGATGCCGGTAGTGAAAATCAGCAAATCTACCGATGCTGGTAGCGAGAATCGGCAAATCTATCGATGCTGGTAATGAGAATCGACACCTCTTTAATTTAATTTTGATGGCGGTAGCGAGAATCGGCAAATCTATCGATGCTGGTAATGAGAATCGACACCTCTTTAATTTAATTTTGATGCTGGTAGCGAGAATCGGCAAATCTATCGATGCTGGTAATGAGAATCGACACCTCTTTAATTTAATTTTGATGCTGGTAGCGAGAATCGGCAAATCTATCGATGCTGGTAATGAGAATCGACACCTCTTTAATTTAATTTTGATGCTGGTAGCGAGAATCGGCAAATCTATCGATGCTGGTAATGAGAATCAGCAATTCTTTCAATGCCATAACGAGAATCGACAACTCTCAATAAAGTTTTAAATAAATTATACATTATTATATAATAATATATTTTTAATTTCTTTTTCACAGGGTGTGCACTTGATATACCTCGGGTCCATTCGTACACCCATCCATGCTGCAACACATACCCTAGGACTGAGCGAGCAATCGATCATACAGCAATACCAGTATTGACGGGACGTTTGTACCACGAAGCTACTTTAACCCTTGGTGGGCCAGGTGTTGTCGTTGAAATTGATGAATCCTTATTCTGTCAAAAGCGGAAATACCAGCAATGTAGATGCCCATCATCCGAGAAATGGGTTTTCGGTATGGTGGATAGGTCGACAACACCAGCTATCGAATATATAGAGTTAGTACCAGATCGTAAGACAGCAACGCTGCTACCTATAATTGAGAGACACATGAAACCGGGTAGTGTTATACATAGTGACATGTGGCGTGCATGCATACGATGCATTAAAGCAGGACAATAGATATCGATATCTAACTGAACCATTCCGAGAACTGTTGACCCAGTAACGGGCTGGCAGTTGAAAGTTACTTGGGCAAGTGTAAGGCCAAACTCAAGCAAATGCGTGGTACCGCAGAAGCTAACTTACAAAGTTACTTGAATGAATGAATGTGGATGGACAGATTTGGTAGTGATTCGTATGAAAATATTCTTAGTCATATTGTAGAGCAATATTATCTTTAATTAATGTATTAAAGTAATTATATCTTAATACAATATTGTAACATGCGTTTCATTTTGTAGTAATAAAGTTTAAAGAATTTGACTATTAGCTTCTTTATTTCTTCAACTCGTCCAGAATCAGTAACTAGTGTCGATTCTCAAAACAGAATCGAACATGCCTCGATTCTCGTAACTAGAATCAGACGGGAATCGGTAGTTATCGTCCATTCTCGTTGCCAGAATCTTCAATTTAAAAAACAGAATCCAGATAGCGTCGATTCTCGTTTGAAAAAAAATTGACGTCGTCGATTCTGTATTTTTGTCAAACAGAATCGATGCCGTTTCTATGCACAGAATCATGGATAGGATTGTTCAGGATATCCAGGTTCTATACTAGGTCTTACTAGGTGCTGAGTGGTCACAGACTCTAGTCTTCTATAACCACATTTTCTTCTCTGGCTCCTGGTTAACTGTGTGACTTCCGGTTATCAGGGGTATTTTATAATTAAATAATGCATCCTGGTTTCTCCAGGCCTTGTCCAATCTATTTTTAAAAAGCATTTAATCTGGGTGTATTAACTACATTGGTTGGCAGATCATTCCAAATATTTACTATTCTAGATGGAAATGCTTTAAGTCTTATTTTCTTTTTTAGATCTTTGTTTGCTTAATTTATGTTTATGTCCTCTTAATAGGCTGGATTTTTCGGTTGATGCTTTAATTCAGGTGCTACTTCAGGATCTTATATATTATTAAGTTGTTTATATACTTCAATCATATCTTCCGTCTCCGGTTTGATAATGTTGGCAACTTTAACACTAAGTCTTCTTTCCTTTCCTTTTAATTCTCCCTTCAAGGCCGGGAGGGGGGGGGGGTGTGGCGAGGAGGGTGGGGGGGGGGTGGGTGTTGCTGATTTTTTAATTTCATTCAATTACTAACTTTTTACCAGTTGATTTACATTCTGCATCATGCAAGGCTGTATCAGAATACAATATCTTGGCTCAATTGTAATTTAGTCTGATCTTTATAACTTTCATCCAAGGAGACCAATTAATAGCTCTCCTTTAATCTCAAATCTTTGAGCAGGGTTTAGATATTTTACTTCTTACATGTAAGCGCAGATTTAATATCAGACAAATGTATTTGCAAATTTTCATTCTGTTAGAGGAGCGATCACTCGCCTATCCCTGATCGTGGAGAGCAATTTTTTAACTCGCCACAATTTTCTAGTGTTTAAGACTGAGTTTCGCATGAAACATTTGCTGTTATGTAGATTTCATTTTATTCTTTCTTCTGTTGATAGAGTGGGAGTTCTTGCTCTATCGCTATTATATTTTTATTGATCTCGTTCTGACATCTATTTCTGGGTCTCTTATTATGTTGAAAGATTTCAGAATTTCATTTCCATTTTCTTTCTTGTTAAAGGAAGAGTTCATATCTAGAGTCATTTAGCTGTCTGTAGAAAAAATTTTTATAAGGAAATTTAGATCCAGGATTTAATCCCGCTGCATAGTTTTCAGCTGCAACAGGGATTCTTCACCATCTATCAATTCAGACAATTTATCCGTGGTCATCTATTTCCTCGAGTATGGTTTTTACATTCATCTCTTTCAAGAATTATTCCAGAGGTTTGACTCGTCACTAGAAAATGTTTTGCTTTCTTGCGGCACCAGGACGGAAGATTCCAAATTTCCATACAAAGAAGTAAAGACCTTGTTCCTCCCTGTCTGTTGAAGTTGGGTTTTTTGAAGATGCGATTTTTCAGCATCAGGCTCGTCGCCACATAGATATCTTTGCGACATGTCTGAATGCCCAGATCTCCTCTTTCACATCTCCTTTTCTGGACAGTCAGGTTCTGGTGGTGGACACCCGGCCTCAGTCCTGGTTGTCATACAGTTTGTCATGCAGGCTAGGTTGGATTATAAAATTTCTCAAAAGGTTATGCCTAGTCCTTTCTCAAGTTTTCACCCATCTAGGCATCTCTTGACCTGTCTCAGGGCTTAGTCTTTCCTTCAGAGGCAAGGTGTTCCATTAGTCAAGACCTCTCCTCAGGCGATTATTTTCACAGACGCTTCCCAGGAGGGGTGGGGAGCAGTCTGGAACTCCCTGTTGATTTCCGGTCTTTGGGCCGTGGAGGAGTCGACTGCTTTTCATCAATATCTTGGAGTTGTAGACTGTCAAGAAGGCTCTCCTCTCATGGTCGGATCGAGTGAGATGCCTCAAGATCTCAATTCGATCAGCCAATTCCACGGTAGTTTCCTACTTCAACAGACAGGGAGGAACGAGGTCTTTACTTCTTTGTATGGAAATGTGGAATCTTCCGTCCTGGTGCCGCAAGAAACAAACATTTTTTCTAGTGACCAGTCATGTCACAGGCAGACTGAACATTCTTGTGGACCAGTTGGTAAGACCCAGCAAGTTGGTCCACTCCGTGTTGCAGTTGAAGAAGTCGGTTGTCTAAGCGATTTTTCAGCATCAGGCTCGTCGCCACATAGATATCTTTGCCCAGATCTCCTCTTTCATGTCTCCTTTTCTGGACAGTCAGGCTCTGGTGGTGGACACCCTGCCTCAGTCCTGGACAGGAGTGTTTGCCCACGTATTTCCACTAACAATTTTGATTCCGTTGGTGCTGAAGAAGGTCAGGGACCAGATATGCAAAATTCTTCTGGTAGCCCCTTTTTGGCCAAAGAGAATCTTGTTCGTAGACCTTCTTGATCTTCTGGTAGACTTTCCTCATCTTCCAGTGTCCCCAGATCTTCTCTCTCACGTAAGGGGCACATGTCTTCATCCAAATCCAGAAATCTTCAGTTTGTGCGATTAGAGAATATCGAGTGTCCGGTCCCTGAGATCAAGTTTTCTTCAAGATCTCAGGAAATCCTTGACTCTTCTAGGAGGGAGTCGACACGTTGAGTTTACAAGGGTCGACTTAAAATCTTTGGAGAATGGTGTTCAAACCATGGTTTCTTGTTCGATTCTTTTTCTATTTCCCAGATGTTAGATTTTTTATCATATTTTTTCGATTCTTTATAACTATCAGCTAACCGTTAGGGGTTTTAGATTTTCCATGGCTTCTTCCCTTCCTTATGTCTTTAATGCCGATATCAAGGATTCAAAGATTCTCAATGGTTTTATTAGAGGTTTTGGCAATATTCGTCCTCCAGTGGCTAAGCCTTTGCCTTCCCAAAATTTGGTCTTGATTATTCTAGTATTGGCAGGTCTCCATTTTGAACCAATTGGATCTATCAGTCTCAAACTATTGACTCTTAAGGCTGTTTTTTCTGTGTTGCTGCCACTTCAGCTAGAAGATCTGAAATTCATGCTGTTTTCGCAGAAAAAGACAGATTTATCGAATCTGGGGACGGTCTAGTTTTATGTCCCAGAAGGGGTTTGTTATCGAAGACCCAGTCTAACCGTTACCCAGCCACGCCGATTATTCTTAAATCCGTATTGTCTTTTTCACCGTCCAACAAGTTCTGGTGTCCTGTCTGGGCCTTAAAAGTCTATAAATGTTGTACCAATTTTAAAAGATCGATTCTTCTCACTTATGGGTCCCGTACATGGAGGTGTTAGCTAGACCAGTTTCTAAGGCCTCGGTTGCCAGATGGATCTGTGAAACCATTAAATTATGCTATGAGATTGCCTCCCCTGTTGAGATCAATTTAGCCCATGTCAAGGCGCACAACCTTCGTGATATGTCTCCGAAATGGTGAGAATATTCTCTTGTTTTGTTTATTTCATTGAGTTATCGATTTTCTTTGTTTGATAATCACTGTGCGATTTGTAACGGATGTACTATTATGTTAATTTATTAACATTTGGTTATAGGTTGTTTAATTTTTATCCTTGCTTATGATTCTCACATCTCCACCCACCAAGGGTTATTAAGTGGGGCACTGAACAATTCTACGGGTTTGGCAAGTAGAGATTGAACGGTAATGGATGTTTGTGGTGTAATAACAACCCCCAACAGACCCCCCTTGTGGGTTGGTCTGTAGTTTTAGTAACCACTATAAACATACTTAGCGTTCAATCACTACGACCCGGCCTCAGCCACCCCGCATGGGAATGATTTGAGAATCGCTTTATTCTTTCTTGCATCTAAATTTGGAAAGTGATTCTTGTTACTCTTAATCTCCTCTGCACATGCGCGTGCATGCACTTTGACCTAGGTCTTAGAGGAGTGAGTATAGACTGGTCCCAGTCTAATGCGGGCTGTATAGTGAGAGTGTACTCTACCAGAAGCCTGGTTGAGGGTACAATGAGTTGGTATAGGCATATGGGTGCATAAAAGCAAGCATACACATTTTTTTCTGGTGCTAAATGCAGATAGTTTGATTTAGCAAGTAGTGATTGAACGGTAAGTATGTTTATAGTGGTTAATAAAATTACAGACCAACCCACAAGGGGAGTCTGTTGGGGGATTTCATTTTGGGGCATTTTAACTATTTTTTACACTGTTTTGGACGTGGACATTTTTTATGTATTTTGACAGTGCACTTTTGGTTAAGGTTTATAAAACAATATATTTCTCAACAAGGGCTCATCCGATCTCAATGGAACTTTGCAGAATTTATCTATACTATACAGGGATGCGATCAGCATAACAACAGATTTCATTTTGGGGCCTTTTAACTATTTTTTTCACTGTTTTGGACTGATAGATACAATTGGTTAAAGTTTTTAATTCAACTAATTTGCCAACAAGGGCTCATCCGATTTCAAAGAAACTTTACAGAATTGGTCTATATTATACCGGGATACATTCGGCATAACAACATATTTAATTTTCAGGCGTTTTAACTCTTTTTTTCATGGTTTTGGACTTTGAGCTGTTTAATATTTTTCTGGTTAAGTTCTTGTATGGACCATTCTTTTTATTTTGCATTTTCAACAATGTTGAAAAAAGAGATTTTTTGAGAGGGAAAAATGTCGGCGTCAGCTTGGCGGCTGGACAGGTTAATCTTTATAAAATGACATTTGTGGTTGTCCGATTTAAAAAAAATTACACAGATGTGTTCTATGGGATGCTTAGGACTAGTCTGCATCAAAATTATATTGATTTTATAATTTTTTCCATACATTTATCATGTTTGAACATAAAATATTTTGTGTTAAGTTATCTTTCTTGGCTGCGTTAAACTTTTGTAAAACGACATTCGCACCTACAAGGGGTTATCTGATCTAAAAAAAACCATAGATTTGTTCTATACTATGCTTAGGACCAGTCCACGTAAAAAAGAAATCGATTTTCAAATTATTTCCAGGTTTTGGCGTTTTAACTTTTTACTGTTTTAGTGCTGATTTGCATGCAGGCTATATCCTGGTTATGGTTCTTGGCTGCATTAAGCTTTTTTATCTCGCAAGTTGAAAAAAGATTTTGGGATAGGGGGAAAAATGTCGGCGTCGATGTTGGGGTCCGGACAGGTTAATCTTTTTAAAGTGACATTTGTGGCTAACCGATTAAAAAAAAATGTACACAGATGTGTTCTATGGAATGCTTAGGACTAGTCTGCATCAAAATTATATTTATTTTATAATTTTTTCCATACTTTCATTATGTTTGAACATAGATTATTTTATGTGTCTAGCGTTAACTTTCTTGGCTGTGTTAAACCTTTTTCAAATGACATTTGCACCAAGGGGTTGGGTGATTTGAATAAAACTTCACAGATTTGTTCTAGACCATACTGAGGACTAGTCCACATCAAAAGGAAATTGATGTTGACATTTTTTCCGGATTTTTTCACCGTTTGAACTCTGATTATTTTGTGGCTGATTTGTATGCAGGTTATATATCCTGATTATGATTCTTCGCTGTGTTAATTTTTTTTAAATGACATTTGCACCTACGAGGGGTTATCCAATTTGAATAAAACTTCCCAAATTTTTTCTATGCGATGCTTAGGACTAGTCCACATCAAAAGGTAATTGACTGACATTTTCCCCGGATTTTTTCCTTGTTTGAACTCTGATTATTTTATGGCTAAGTTGTTTGCAGGTTATATATCTTGGTTATGAATCTTGGCTGTGTTACGTTTTTCTCAAAGAACAGTTACACCCACAAGGGGTTGGGTGATTTGAATAAAACTTCACATATTTGTTCTATACGATGCTTAGGACTTGTCCACAGCAAAAAGAAAGTGATTTTCAAAATTTGTAAAAGACTAATAATTTTATGGCTGATTTGCATCCAGGTTATATGTATTATGATGTGGTTAAGGCTGGGCCCAGGAGTCAAAATTGGCCAGTAATTATCGAATGTAATGTAACTCCTAGACCATTTCAGAGAGAAACTTGAAACTTTTGGGATGATTGCACTTTTGGAATTTTGGTATGCCCCCCCCCCCCCCACACACCAGGGGTACAGCCCTGGGGGTGGGCCGATTTTGCTTGGCGACCAGCTTGGATGACCTAGTTTTCGCGAAAACGACTTTTCTTGAACCGCTGAAGGGATAGAGCTGAAATTTTGTAAATATGCTTAGCGACCAAGGGTCTTTCAAGTTTGTTCAAGGGAAGTTAGTTCATTAAAAAATATGGCCGCCATCAACCAATCAAAATTTATCATTTCTTGGTCATATTGGCTTTTTTGTATTTGATGTATTTTGATGGCGAAAATTGCTTTATATATGCTTATCAGTGTGGCCAGTTCAAATATCCCACATTCGAGACTGTTGGATAAACGGTTCTCCTGCCATCTTGGTTTGTTTTCCCGCCATAGTCTCCCATAGTAAAGCAATGGGCCCATAGTAAAGTAATGGGGAATTCTTTAAACGACTTCTTCTCAAGAACCACTGGGCCGATTTCAATTATATTTGAGGGGAATCATTCATAGGGCATAGAGATCTAAGTTTGTTCAAACGAAGCGTATCGGTCAAAATCCAAGATGGCCGCCGGACAAAATGGTCGATTTTTAAACACTTTAAAAAATCCCCGAAACCGCAAGAGGAATTGATTCAATACTCATAACACATCATCTATGGCAACGTTAGACCCAAGTTTATTCAAGCCAACCATATTGGCCTATTTGCTTGCCGGCCATCTCCCGAACTGCTTAGGGACCAAGGGCCATTCAAATTTGTTCAAAGGAAGTTTGTACATTAAAAAAACATGGCCAGCATCAACCAATCAAAATTTTGCTTTTTGTCATATTGGCTTTTTGATGCCGAAAATTGCTTTATATATGCTTATCAGAGTTCAAATATGCCACTGTTGAGACTGTTGGATAAACGGTTTGACTGCCATCTCCCGAACTGCCATAGGCTCCCATAGTAAAGCAATGGGGAATTCTTTAAACGACTTCTCAAGAACCACTGGGCCGATTTCAATTATACGTGGCAGAATGCAGCCTTAGGGCATAGAGGTCTAAGTTTGTTCAAACGAAGCTGATCGGCCAAAATCCAAGATGGCCACCGGCTAAACCAGGCAATTTTTTTAAATGTCTTCAAAAATCTCCGAAACGGCTTGGGGTTTGATTCAAAACTCATGAAACATCATCTAATGCAGGAGGAGAACCAATTTGTTCAAGAGAACCTGATTGGTCCGTTGGCTTGGTGGCCATCTTGGATGACCTAGTTTTCGCGAAAACAACGTATCCAGAATCGTGAATGGATTGGGCCGAAATTTGGGAGATTTGATAAGGGACTAAGGGCTGTTAAGTTTTGTTCAAAAGTAGTTGATACATAAAGAAACATGGCTTCTGTTTTCTTGTTATAATTCTGCTCAACTCTGTAGGGTTCTACTTATTGTTGAAGGGCTTTCTGGTTGAAATGCCGATGATGCAGGTGAGTGATACTTTTTATGTAATGTAATTTTTGCAGATACAGCTCAGAATTATAAGCAAGATGGTAATCAGAATTTTAAGCTGAAGAAATACCGCTGGGCCATGGACAATTATACTGAAGGCATTCAGGCAAAATGTTCAAACAGGGAGCTTAATGCTGTGTTATACACTAACCGTGCTGCTGCTAACTTCTATTTAGGTATGTTTATGGTGACAAAAGTTAATTATTTACTTTTTAATATACTATAAAAATAACCTGTTATTTGGCATAAACGAGACTTGCTCAACCTAATTATTGAGCTCATACACCCAGACGCTCCGCAATATGTTTATGCACTGAAATATGTAAATGCTATGAGAGGCAGAGGGGTGTACCAGTCAAGTGGGCCCCGCCTTGGTGTAACACGATTGTCACATCGTAGATGTAAATGATATAGGCAGGTGGAGTAAACCATCCACCTTAAGCGACACCAGGTTTTATCACCAACTGGAATGAACCCATTGGGAAATTAAGTTAGAATAAAATTCAACTTGATAATACCTATAACTCAGAGGTATGTTTATATTATATTACTCCTCTATTTCTTAAACTAACACAGCTGTCTCTGGCAATTATCCTTTCATGATATATATTGTTATTACTACATTGCAACCTACCTCCTTGCATTACTATTGCTCTTTCCTTCTCTGAAGGGAAGCGTGGTAGGATGAAATCTTTACAGCCAATGTTTGCTGTGTATTGTGGCTACAGAGTGAGTGAAGGCTTCTTCAGGAATCTCTACTCTCTCCAATGATGTTATCCATAGCAATTCACTTGAATGCTATATCTCAGAATGCGGCAGGAAGAGGGGTAATACATAACCCAGAGCCATTGAGTGAGTCATAAGACATAATGACAATCGCATTGACCGACAGCCATCACATGACCCTGTTGTAGCAACAAAGTCTTCATTCCTTTCCTACTAGTTTGAAGGAGAGGCGTAAAATTTTATAGCAAGTTTTAAAAGGTTGTTTAAACTTTTCAATCTGCTGTTGAATACTTTAAAGGACGTTGAAGGATAATCAAGATGTCGGATAAACAGAAAAGACCTAAGATAAGTGGTTGTAGGTCTTTATGATCAATAATGCATTTATTGATAATTTCTATTTTCGTGGTAGGCGTGTTACCAGTTTTGTTTTTTTATGCCCAGAGTGTTTTAGACATTGTCTTTGTCTATAATTGCTTCTTCTTTACGGTAGCTTGTATTAGTTACCTATTTACCTGCTTGGTAGCATTTGAGCATGAAATCTATGATATCTCATTAACATACACTATTCAAGAAAAAACATTATATTAAAAAATATTTTAGAGACTGGTTTGGTCTCTATTGTTAAATCTTGGGATCAGCGCTGTCTGATCCTGAGCTATATTGGGAACTTTACCCTATCAAATCTTTCTCTTTTATGATTCAGATTTGAAAAGGTCTCCGAAGAAAGTTAAAGTCAAGGCAAAGGAAAAGGAGAGGGCAATTCATTTTATTAGATGCTTTATTAGATGCCCTAATACCAGCTGCAACAGATTTATCAAGACAGCCCACGCTGGCCATGTGTGCCTTCAATGCACTTCATGCACTTTAAACTCGACCTGTCTTATTTGTGGCTCATGGTCTCGGTCTACCAGAATTGCCTTTTTCAAACCTAATTCACCTGAAAACTCTAGGGTCTGCGATTAAGATAAAGGCCTAACCCAAGCCCACCTTTGACTCATCCTTCTTTGAAAGGATTGTATTATCGTTGGAATGTCTACAAAAACAAGTGAGCAATATTGATGCGTCGATTGACGCTAGAATTAATAAAATGATCCTGAACCAGTCAGCTTCCAACGTTTCATCTCATGCTATTGTTCAAGGGGAAACGTCAGAACTGACTGTTCCTAGGAAACGCTTATTCAAGTCCAAGAGTAATTTACACCTTATTGACCGTCACTGTTTCAGAGATTCAAAAGCTTCAATGACAGGAAAGAACAAGAGTACGAAAAAGTCTCGGGTTTTGCCGCATTCATCGCTTCAGAGGCCAGTCATTCCTGCTCAAGTCTCATCTCCAGTCAACATTCCGCATCCTGCGCCCATGAGGATTGAGTCAGGTTTATCCTTTCTCGGGCCCGAGCGGGTTGTAAGTCGGTCCGGCGCTTCATATCCTATCACTACTATTTCTTCACTGGCTGGTGCGAAGGATTTCCCGGCCAGAGTGGTTCAAGTGATCTCTCACCCACTCATCTACTAAGCTGGTTTTTTCATCGTATACTGTTTCGGCTCTTTCTCCGACTAATATTCTGGGCCCGGGTTTTCTCCCGGGTCTGGGGATGGTCCAGTCTAGGTTACCGATTTCTCACTTGGGGCCCGACCCGGACTTCGATCCGGGTTCGGCCTCGGGGGAGACTTCGGGAGTACTGTTGATTTCGGATTCGGCCCCGGGTCCGGGTGTTGTCCCGGACCTGGGTCGGGAAGCCGGCCAACTTAGGTTACCGATTTCTTCTTGGGGTCCGGACCCATATTTTTATCCGATTCCGGCCCCCAAGGATTCTTCGGGTTCTGTTCTCCTCTCGGCTCCGGGCCCCACCCCTGAGTTTTCCCCCGGGTTCTTGTCCAGCTCTCTCTCTCTTTTTAGTCAGTCTCAAAAATTTCCCGCCCCTTCGTCGGCTCTGGCTCAAGTTGGGACTGGTATTTCTGCCTCTCCCGGGTCCAGGTCCTCTCCTTTCGGCTTTTTTCTCCCGGCTTTCCCGCCCCGGATCAGGCCCACCAGCGTGTCAGAATCTGTTTTGAATTTGTCTCAATTTTTTCAAGGCTATTTTCTTATTTTTGGCTAAAATTCTTTTATTTAAAGTCATGTTTTTTCCCACCAGTTCGGTATTGGTGATTTTGGGCTCAATATTTATCATTTTTCATTCCCATTTATCTACTGTCAGATTGTCATCATCATTCCTGTCACTTTTTATATAGGTCATTGACAATTCGCCCCGTATATATTTCGTTCCCTTTTTGTTTACATGAATTTTCTTTTGGTTATTATATAGATCCTTTACATAGATCAGTTTATTTTAGCTGATTCTATTTGGCTATAGCTGAACTCTCACCCCTCCCATAGGTTTACTTTGGAATTTCTATTTGTCACTAAATCTAGTTAAAACATTTTATTTAAATTTATCCGCAATACTTCTATGATGCTTTTTTCTCCATACAAAGATAGTGGTAGAGATTGAATAGTAGAAATCAATGCAAGTTACCTCTCAGGTAGGGGTTAGAATAAGTATATAGCTCTTCTAACTAACATACATCGCCTTTCACTCGATTCAAGTAACATTACTTTCTTATAGTATAAATCGATGCTTGGAAGTCTATCTGTTCTCATTGTAACATCATAAATTATTTAAATAGATTCTTGTACACTTTGGACTTATACTGAGATAACTCAAGAATTATCTTAACTGTCAACATCCTAACTTATCAGCCTAGTCCTAATCTGAATATTGAGGCTTTTTAGCCTTTATTCTTCATTTATAGCCTTTTTTATTCAGATATTGGGTTTCATACTAGTATATCTTCCATTGGTAGGCGTCTTATCTCCTTTCGTTATTGGGTCTTCTTAATTTATTTTATTATATTATGTGTATAACCTTTGTGCACTTTTCATTTTGTAATCATAATCGATTTATAATGTGGAGGGGGGGGGGGGTTTGTTGGTGTGTGTGTGTCTTTCCATCTTTTGTCTTACTGGTTGCAAGTTTGCTTCTTTTTACATGATATCATATCATGGAAATGTCCCTCTGGTTTGTGTTTTTACCCACCTGGAGGTCTCTTTCGACCTCTCTCAGGGGAGGATGTTTCCCTACCTCCCAATGTGCAGATAATGGTATCCACAAGTCAACCTCTCAAGATAGGCCAGTTAGTTTCAGCCAGATCTTTCCTCAGATTCATAGGCCTCATGGTTTAGGTATAGAAAGTGAGTCCTGGGGCTCCTCGGATGAAAAGATCCTTCCAGTTCTATCTTATGACCCACTGGAATCAGTCTAGATTTCTTAATCATTGGATTTTCATCAATTTCAACTCATGAACCATTGCTGGTTTTGGAAAGTCAGTCAATCCCTGTTATTTGGGGTCCCTCTTCATCCACCATCTCCTCAGGCCATCTTTTTCATGGATACATCCGTGCTAGGATGGGGCTCTTCTGGGACTCCTAGATTTCTGGATCCTGGTCCCTCACAGAATCTTCTTTTATGTCAACCTTTTAGAACTGTGGGTGGTTTTCTCCATGCCCTAGTTCATTGGGAACCTCTGATTCTCTGTCTCAATTTTTGTCCGATCAGACATTTCACAATAGCCAGTTCTTCTTTCATCGGGGGGGGGGGATGTGTGTGTGTGTGTGCGTGCGTGTGTGCAGGTTGGTCTATATCTGTCGAGCGTCACTGATAGTTCTTCATTGGTACATGTTATTCCCCTCCCTACCCAATGTCCAGACGTTGTCCACAATTTAGGCTCTCAAGGTAGTCCGATTAGTTACGGCCAGATCCTTTCTCAAAATCATAGGCCTCATGTTTTCAGTCGAAAAAGTGATTCCTTGGGCTCCTTTGATGAGACGACCCTTCCAGTTTTATCTTATGGCCCATTGGAATCAGTCTAGATTCTCTGGATCTTCCAATTCTCATCAAGTTCTCTCTCATCACTTATTTCCAGTTTTGGTACGCCTGTCAGTCCCTTTTATTAGGGTGTCCTCTACATTGTTCAACCCCTCAGGCAATTAGCTTCACAGATGCATCACTGAAGGGGTGGGATCCATTTGGGATTCCAGGAAGATTTCGGGAACTTGGTCCCTCACATAATCGTCCTCCCATGTCAACCTTTTAGAACTGTGGGCTGTTTTCCATGCCCTAGTCCATTGGGATCCCTTGATTCTCGGTATGTCATTTCTTATCAGATCAGACATTTCACAGTGGTCTCGTTCATCAATCATCGAGGGGAGGACCAGGTTGGTCTCTCTCTGTCGAGAGTCCATGATCATGCTTCAGTGGTGCAAGTCCCACAACATTTCTCTTCACGCATCCCATGTCCCTGGCAAACTGAATTTCTGGTCGACCAGTTATCTCGCCCTTCCAGGATCCCAGAAACGGAATGGGAGTTGAAAAATGTAGTAGCCCAGTCGAGTTTGATCATCTCCACATAGACTTGTTTGCTACCCTCAAGAACAGAAAGATCCACCTTCATATCTCCCTGCCCAGAACTCATGGCTTTTTCAGTGGATGCTCTAGCTCAATCTTGGGTCAGTATGTTCGCTTTCGCCTTTCCCCAGACGATTCTCATTCCTCTAGTCCTCAGAAAGATCAGACAACATCCTTGTGTAGTCCTATTGATAGCTCCGTTTTGGCCAATAAAAGCATAGTTTCCGGATCTCCTGGACCTTCTTGTAGATCTCTCTTTGCTAGTTCCTGTCTCCCACAATATATTGTCCCAGAACAGAGGCAGGATTCTCCATCAAAATCCAGAAATTTTTCGCCCGTCAGTTTGGAAACTGTCGAGTTGCCCCTGACTTCGTCAATCTTTTCTATCAGATCTCAGGAATTATTGGAGAAATCTCTCAGATCCTCCACCAGAAACATCTATAAAGCTAGATTTTAATTTTTCAAAAAATGGTGTGTAGACCATTCTATCTTGCCCTTTGAGGCCTCTGTAGCTCAGGTCACTGACTTTCTTGTTTTCCTCTTCGATAAGAGGAAACTCAGTTAACACTGTTAGATCCTATCGCCTTGGTCTGAACTCTTTTGTCAAGTGCCTAATTGATCCTTCAGTCCAAATTCAGAAGCATTTTCACGACCTTATTAAAGGTATGGGTAATTCTCGCCCTCCTTTTAAGAAACCCCTTCCTTCCTGGAACCTTTCCCTTGTACTACAGGTTCTGGCCTGGAAACATTTCGAACCTTTGGGTTCGGTGTACTTGAAACATGTTACACTTAAAGCAGTCTTTCTTCTTGCTGTAGCTTCGGCTAGCCATCGTTCTGAAATTCATGCTCTTTCAGCCGAATTAGATAGGTTTCATGTTACAGGTAATAGCATTATTCTCTATCTCAGGGCTGAATTCTTGTCCAAGACTCAGTCAGTTAAATTCTTGGGTAAACCAATTATAATACATAAACTTTCTCCATTGTCACCAGATGATTCTGTCTGGTGCCCAGTTAGGGCCCTTAATATGTATAAACTTTGTACAGATTCTAAACGATCCGACAATAGACATTTTGGGTTACTTATGCAGATAGTGTTAATCGTCATGCCTCTTTAACCACAATCTCTCGTTGGATCGTAGATACGATTAAAATTTGCCATGAATTAGCCTCTCCAGGAGACAATGCCTTAGTGGGTGTCAAGGCCCACGATGTTAAGGGCCTTGCTACCTCTTGCGCTCTTTTTAATGGTTCAGCATTAGAGGATATCATCCAAGTTGCTAATTGGAAGTCAGAGAACACCTTTATTAACTTCTATCTTAAGGATTCTGGTCGCTCTTCTTTCTTCTATAAAAATATTCATAGATTAGCTTCTGGAACCATGAGTTGTACTCCTCATTCATCATCCTCCCATACTTCATCATCTTCATTCGCTTAAATCTTCTCTTTAGGGTTAGTGTGGATTCATTAATTTATTAATTAATTCTCATGTGCATATTTCACTCCTTTTTCATATCATCTCTCTTATCACCACTATTATTCATCGTCTTATTGCATGTTCATTTTCTCTTTCTTACCTCCTAAGGGTCATTTATGACCCTCATTCTCATGCTTATTCTTCTTCTTTTTCTCTCTTTGACATACTTAAGAGAGCAATTCTTAGGAATTTCTTTCTATTAATATCCTTATTTACTCGTTATTTCTAATTTTTTATATTTTTATATAAATTTTGCGCAAAAATTTGCCTCCCTCCGGGCTTTGTGCAATGTTGAAATCTGTATTTGAGCAATAGTAATGCAAGGAGGTAGGTTGTAATGTAGTAATAACGACCAGACGACCCGGAGGGTCTGGTCTTATGTTTTACTAATTACATATACCTACCTCCTTGCATTACGGCCCACCTCAAGCCTCCCCTCTATCAAATTTTTGGGGGATGGGAAGGGGGGGGGGGGGCTTGAGGCTTCGTTCTTTGGTCATATCTTGTTAGAATAGTTATATTCAGCATAAGATATTCACTATATCTCTCAGCTTTAGAGTATACCCGGATATGTCAGTTTTTGACATATTTGGGTATTTATTAAAGATTTTTTCAGTCATATAATATTAAGTATTTAGGTAAATTCTTAAGTTTCAGCTTTAGTTGGATTCAGAGTCAAGTAGTGATATGATCATCTGCCTCTTCATGAATCTGCACAAAGCTGGATTATATGGCTGGATTCGTCAAGGAATGATGACTTGGTTGCTACAACAAAGTCATGTGATGGCTGTCAGCCAATGAGATTGTCATTATGTCTTATGACTCACTCAATGGCTCTGGGTTATGTATTAACCCTCTTCCTGCCTCATTCTGAGATATAGCATTCAAGCGAATTGCTATGGATCTCATCATTGGAGAGAGTATAGAGATTCCTGAAGAAGCCTTCAGTCACTCTGTAGCCACAATGCACAGCAAACATTGGCTGTGAAAATTCATCCTACTACGCTTCCCTTCAGAGAAGGAAAGAGCAATAGTAATGCAAGGAGGTAGGTATGTGTAATTAGTAAAACATAAGACCAGACCCTCCGGGTCGTCTGGTCGTTTTGTGTTATTATTCAGGCATACATGTTCTATCTGGATTGAATAAGATGAGATTAGTAGGGCTGTGCAGGTTTGATAAAAAAAACAACCAGGGACAGTGTTGACCATGAAACCCATTTTAACTGGATATCTGGTTTATTGGATGGATAAATATCTACATATTTTTTCGTGAAAGAATGATTTGCAATAACTATGAAATTAGAATAGTTTTAGCAGTAGACTAAAATCTGTAGCTCCAGCGATAGTATCTGATGAAACCTTTAATGGATATAGTAAAATTGTTGTCTGAATTGTATTAAAACATCAGATCAGATTTTGCACTTAATTTAAGATTATTTCGCTAGAAATCATGTCAATGTTTTCTTACGTCGTAATCTGTCATTCCAATTTCTCACACCATTACAGTCATCTATTGTCAAATTTAACCATGGCGTACAGCAGCTCATGGAATGATTAAGCAACAGTTAGTACATTTCAATCACACCTATTAAACATATTACTCAATAATGGCGGACCTGATGAAACTGTTAGTCCGTTAGAAGATATATTAGAGATTAGTTCCCAAATCCTGATATATTTCTACATAATTAAGTCAAATTCGTTTATATACTGTGAGTAATGTCACATGGTACCAATCTGCCGATCATACTCCTTCATTCACGAAGAGTATATGGGTGCACATGCACAATAGATTGAATTTCTTGATGTGATTGAGAATCAAACCCTGCTGTTTTAGACTATTTACTAGCATACATTTTGCGCAAAAGGCAATCAAACATATTTTAATATATACACCTGTGCAAAAGTTAAGCACCACCCTATTTTTACGCACATGCGAGGGTATATTCATGTGCTATGAAGAAAGCAATAGCATAAACATTTATGTACCCATCCATCTTAGTGCAAGAGGTAATAATGCAACTAGAGGAATGCTGATTATGATGGTGGGGAAACACTGTATGTTTTTGTTTGAACTTGAAAATGAGGCCTGAATATGGTTACGTTGACACAACTGACAACTATTGCCCTACAGTTGACACACGTGGCTAGATTGTCATTAATGGTGTCTGAAAACGAAGTTTAACATCTGTGCACGAGTTTGAGACTGTCATTATTAATACCGGGTATATCCACCTTGTGCCTGGATGACGGCCTGGACACTGCGTCTCATGCTGGTCACCAACCGACTGATACGCCATTGTGGTATTCGTTGCCATTCAAGATGGAGTGCGTCTGTTAATTCCTGTAGGTTCTGCACAGGAGGATCCCTCCTTCTCACCATGTTTCCCAGAATGTCCCAGATATGCTCAATAGGATTCATGTCAGGGCTCCTTGCTGGCCATGGTAGGGTTTCGATGGCATTATGGCGGAGGTATTCATGCACAGCTCTAGCACGATGTGGTCGGGCGTTGTCATCCATGAATATAGGGTGGGTTCCAGGTGCATGATTTACAAAATGAGGGACCACAACTCTATCCAGTATGGAATCTTGATATCTTTGTCCATTTAGTGTTCCAGGTACAGTCAACAGATCCAGCTTACAATCAAATGAGATGCACCCCCATATCATAACGGAACCTCCACCAAATGGAACTTCTTCCATGATGTTACGTTGGTCGTACGCCGTGCGTCTGAAACCTCCATACACGAGTTCGACCATCTGTGGCATGAAGCAGGAACCGACTTTCATCAGACCAGTGTACCCGTCTCCAGGATCTCATGTTCCAGTGTCTTCTTTTGTTGCACCACCTCAGACGCTCCTCTTTGTGGTGTGCAGTGAGGAGAGGACGTCTGACAGGTCTCCTAGCTTTCATGCCAGCAGCATACAGTCTCCTTTTGACGGTAGACATTGACACTCTATTGCGCGTTTCCCATTGCTGGCTGAGCACTCTGCTGTTGGTGAATGGAGATCTCCTAACAAGGCGTACTAGGGCTCGATCATCACGGGCAGTAGTCTTCTTCGGTCTTCCAGATCTAGGCCTGTCCTTCACCTCGTTAGTTTGCCCATGTTTTGCAATCAAACGACTGATTACAGTATGGTTAATGTTCAGCTGTCTGCCAATCTCTCTGCATGACATACCAGTGGTATGCATGCCTATGATTTGCCATTTCACACGATCACTTAACCTTCGTCTTGCCATAGCGGTTCACAATCAAGAGCTAATTCTCTCTGTACAAATAAACCACGGTCATGAACACAAAATGCCTAATCTTGTGGCCTAAATCTGTATGTAATGTTCTACACCTCAAACTGGACTTTTACATAACTGAACACGTGTGCTGTTTCCCGCCGCGCACGGACATCAAGCGGCGTGAAGTCATGCATGCATGTGCATTTCGTACTTGGAATTATGTCAGCTAACGCGGGGACAAAGAGTATGGCAGCCTAGTTGTACCATCATGTTTCTACGTTCTATTGTTTTTGCTGGTGCTTAACTTTTGCACAGGTGTATACATTATAAGGACAATTTGGAAGGACAATATGGTAAAAATATATAAACTATTTTTTTTCTGGCGCTAATATTATTTCAGCACGTTGAGTGTTAAACCTACAGCCTTGTTACAGAAAATTGTGTAGCTGTATAGCGTCTTATTCTCTCGCCTGCGAAGCAGAAAGCGAGACATAGGGATTACTAATTCCAGCGGTGGCATCATCATCTGTCATTTGAGCACTTTTGGTTAAGGTTTTTAAATCAACTTATTTTTCAGCAATAGCTCATCCAATTTCAATGAAACTTTACAGAAGCCATTTATACTATGGGATGTGATCTGCGTAACAATAGATTTCATTTTGGGTCATTTTAACTATTTTTTTCACAGTTTTGGACTTTTTTCATGTATTTTGGCTGTGCACTTTTGGTTAAGGTCTTTAAATCAACTTATTTTTCAACAATGGCTCATCTGATCTCAATAAAACTAAATAAGTGATCTATACTATACAGGGATGTGATCTACGCAACAGTAGATTTCATTTTGGGTCATTTTAACTATATTTTTGGTTTTGGACTTGGACCTTTTTCATGTATTTTGTCTGTGCACTTTTGTTTAAGGTTTTTAAATCAACTTAATTTACAACAATGGCTCATCCGATCTCAATGAAACTTTACAAAATTTATCTTTACTATACATGGATGCGATAACAACCAATTTCATTTTGGGGAACTTTAAATGTTTTTTCACGGTTTTGGACTTTTTTCATGTTTTCTTGTTTAAGGATTGTTATATACTATGCAGAGGTACTATCTGCATCATTACCAATTTAAACTTGGGAAATTTCTTCTGCTTTTTCACAGTTTTGGACTTTGAATTTTGTTCATGGGTTTTAGCTCACCTGGCCTGAAAGGCCAAGTGATCTTAGGTCGTGGCGACCGTCCGTCGTGTGTGTCGTTCATCCGTCCGTCAACTTTTCCTTTTAAACGACTTCTCAAGAACCGTTAGGATGATTTCAATTATATTTGGCAGGAAGCATCCTTAGGGAATAAGGATCCAAGTTTGTTCAAGCGAAGCTGATCGGCCAATTTAGCCAGCGTCCATCTTGGATTATGGCCGATTTTTAGAAACGTCTTTAAAAATCTTCTCCGAAACCGCTTGAGGGATTGAAGGAAACCTCATGAAATTTGATTCATGGCAAGAGCTCAACCAAGTTTGTTCATGGGAACTTGATTGGTCAAATGGTTTGGCGGCCATCTTGGTTGACCTAGCTTTAGCAAAAATTACTTCTCCAGAACCACTGAAGGGATCAGGCCAAAATTTGGCAGATATGATTTGGGACTAAGGGCCAGTAAAGTTTGTTCAAGAGACCTAGATCCATCAAAAAACATGGCCACCGTGGGCCAATCAAAATAGAGCATATTGGTGGCCATATTGGATTTTTTTATTTGATGGACTTTGAGGCTGAAATTGTTTTTATATAGGTTTTTGGGTATTCTGATTTGAAATTTGCAATTTTCGAAACTGTCGGAAGAATGACGGCCATCTTGGATCATTTTCCCGCCAAAAGCTCCCATACTAAAGGAATGGGAAATTTAAAATGTCTTCTTTTCGAGAACTACTGGGCTGATTTCAATTATATTTGTCAGGAAGCATCTTTAAGGCATAGAGATTCAAGTTTGTTCAAACGAACCCGATCGGCCAATTTCGTCAATGGCCATCTTGGATTTCGGCCAATTTTTTTAAATGTCTTTAAAAATCTTCTCCAAAACCGTTTGAGGGATCCATTCAGAACTCATGAAATATGATCTATGGTAAGAGCTGGACCAAGTTTGTTCAAGGGAACTTGATGGACCAAATGGTTCAGTGGCCATCTTGGATGACCTAGTTTTCGCAAAAACAACTTCCTCCCCAGAACCGCTGGAGCGATCAGACCGAAATTTGAGATATATGATTAGGGACTAAGGGCCATTAATGTTTGTTCAAGGGAAGTTAATCCAATTAAAAAAGATGGCCGCAGTGGGCCAATCAAAATATAGCGTTTTGGATTTTTCTATTTAACAGATTTTGAGGCCGAAATTGGTTTTATATAGGTTTCTGGGTATTCTGCTCTCAAATTTGCAATTTTCGTAACTGTCAGATGAACGGTTTGCGGGCCATCTTGGATAATTTTCCCGCCAAAAGCTCCCATACTAAAGCAATAGGAAATCTAAAATGTCTCTAGAACTACTGGGCCGATTTCAATTATATTTGGCAGGGCATAGGGCATATAAATTCCATTTTGTTCAAACGAAGCCGATCGGCCAATTTAGCCGGTGGCCATCTTGGATTTCGGCTGATTTTTAGAAATGTCTTTAAAAATCTCCAAAAGCATTTGAGGGATCAATTCAGATCTCATGAAATATGATCTATGGTAAGAGCTGACCCAAGTTTGTTCAAGGGAACTTGATTGACTAAATGGTTCAGCGGCCATCTTGGATGACCTCATTTTTGCAAAAATTACTTCTTCCCCAGAACCGCTGAAAATATGTGACATATGATTAAGGACTAAGGGCCATTAAAGTTTGTTCAAGAGATGTCGATCCATCAAAAAAACCCTGGCCGCTTTAAAATGTCTTTAAAAATCTTCAACAAAACCGCTTGGAGGATCAATTCAAAATGCATGAAATATCATCTAGGGCAAAAGCTGCAACAAGTTTTTTTCAAGGAAACTTGATTGGCCGAATGGTTTGGTGGCCATCTTGGATAAGCTAATTTTTGCCAAAATGACTCCAGATCCACTGAGCGGATTGGGCCGAAATTTGGGAGATATGATTAGACAATTAGGCACTGAGTGCCATTAAACGTTTTTTCAAGGGAAGGCGCTACGTCAGAAACATGGCTGCAGTGGACCAATCAAAATGTAGCATGTTTGGCGGCCATATTGGACTTGCAAAAATGTCCAAAAACTCATTTAGAAGACTACTCCTAAACCACCCACCAAAAATTGTGACAAAAATGCATAATGCTCCAGGTGAGCGACACAGGCCTCTTGGGCCTCTTATTGGTTTAAGGTTCTTTATGGACCATCCAACTCAACTATGGTTATTCTGATTTCAATGAAACTACTTCTATGCAATACATGGATATGATCTGTGTCATTAGTGATATTATTTTGGACAATTTTTACTACTTTTTTCACGGTTTTGGACTTTGAACTTTTTTCATGTTTTTTTGTTAAATAGTTTTTTATGCGTCACTCATTTTCAACAATGGCTATCCCGATATCAATACAATTTTACAGCAGAGTTAAATACTATGCAGTGGTACTATCGGCCTCATTACTAGTTCCATTTTGGAAAAAAATTTCAAGATCGGACTATCCGCAGTTTGGTAAAATGGTCCATGTTTCATTGGTTACACTCATTTGTTAATGCCTTTCTGAATGTGTGTATTGCCAACCATGCCAAGTTTGCTTTGGCAATCCACACTGTCCATGCCTTTATAGGCGAGACATTGTACGCTTCAGCGTTATTGTAATGGAAGACGTATCACCTCCAGAATCTAGACGGGAAATTATGCTTGATCACCTAAGAGCTCTGGAAAATTAAATAGTATCTTTGGTTGGTGGTTTAGATCACTCCCAAGTGAGCTTATGCTGTAATGATTATCCATCAATCGTCCCTTCATCTGTTGTCCATCCAGCAACTTTTTCTATAAATGACTTCAAGAACCACTGGCCCAATTTCAATTATAAGAAACATTCTTAAGTCATAGAGATCCAAGTTTATTCAAACGAAGCTGATCGGCTAATTTGGCTTGCAACCATCTTGGAATTTGATCTACTTTTTAGAAACTAAAAATTCTTTAGGAACCCAGGGTTTGGTGGGGGGTAGGGGGGGGGAGGGGGGGGGGGTAAAGAGGGGGAGATAGATTTAAAACTCATGAAGCATCATTTAGGCAACGGCTGAATCAAGTTTGATCAATGAAAAGTAATTGGTTATCTTAGATGACCTAGTTTTCGTGAAATGCTCTCATACTAAAGCAATAGGAAATTTAATGTCTTCTTGAGACCCATTTTAACCAAATTTGGCCCGAAGCATCCTTGGGCCATAGGGATCCAAATTTATTTAACCCTCTTGGCCCTACCAAGAACTTACAACAAAGAGCCACACAGCCCTAGAGCCAAAAGCTAGAAGCTTGCTCAGGACCCTAGCCTATAAGCAGTAGCAATGCAATAGCGGTATAGTGCTACCATGCCAACTATATTAACTATTTTTGTCAAAGTAACAGACTAAAAAACTATATATCATTAGAAAGGGCAATAAAATTACTATTAATACATAGAAAATTGTATTTTAGTTGGTCAACATGCCTCTCAATATGGACACACCTTGTTGGATAAATACATCGGTCTGTTTTTTGCAAATTTAGAGAAATTTTGTATAATTTTACGAATGCCATTGATAAAGTTAATCACACTGGTATTAAAACTAACAGGTACCAATGTTTTGTCAAGGTTTTCATCTGATAAGATGTGAAAGTGGCAATTATATTATGCCATGGTACCGTAAAATTTCGCGAAATTCTGGTCATGATTTTGGGAGAAGTCTTAAATAATTCCTTTATACATAACCAAACAAATACCAGGTTTCCGCATAATTGACGGCGAATAAATGGCACATTTTATGCTATGTATAATTGCTGGTTGCAATCGGACATTTAAAAAGTGAATGCGAATGTTTTACACTAACATTCTATTAGAGCTGGGTGGTTCGGCCTAAAAGAAAACCAGTGATGGTATCACTAATTAAACTGGTTTAACCAAAATACTGGTTTAAGGGGCTAGAATGATTGAAAATAATTTGAAATATGAAAATATCTTGTTTTTATTAGCTACACTATATGTATTTTGTGATTTGACAACTGACGTAAATTGCCACGAAATTAGAATGCTAACTACATGTGACGTAGTAACTTTAGACTTGGAAAAACTTTAACAATAATATCCAAAGGAGAAAAAACAATTTGATTGTCGAAAGAAAATTCAGTTGCTAGAGGTCACCGGTTCTTAATGAATCCAATTTGTCTTAACTATAGGCGTGAGTGACGGGGGATGGGAGTAATAATATAAAAATTAAGTTTAAGTAAGAATTTTAATGAATGAATTCTCTCACCGTTTGTCCACTGTTCCACAACGAATATCTATACAAATGGAATACACAAAATACTGAATATATTACATAATGCCTTAAACACTACACATGCAAAAATCATTTTATCATTTCAAAGAATAACCCAATGAAACAATTACCAGGATCTCCTGAGATCAAAGTTGAAAATAGAATATGACTGATCACAACCTTACCTATAAAATACCCGTAATCTTTATAACCACCCGGAGGGACATAGCCCAAAGACAAAATATTCTTTAATAATATGGAAAATTCCAAATTTCCTCAGAATAATTAGCATAAAATATAATGCCCTAAATACATTTTACAGATATTTAAATTTCTTATCTATGTCTAACCAATTAAATTTAAACAATTTTTTTTATCTAATTTCTAACATAATATTTATGTGAAGTCCGGTAAGTATAAAGTTCTTTTATATTGAAATGTCCAAATACAGATTAAATTTAACACAATACCGGAAACAAATCCGGGAACATTTCTGACGGTTTCAGAAATGACATTACTAGAGAACCATGTCTATGAAAAATCTCATACACTATCCAGGTAAACACCCCATGAACTGCTTCGTGTTAACATCCACGTAAACACCCCATGAAACGGCTTCAGGTTAACACCCAGGTAAATACCCCATGAACTGCTTCAGGTTAACACCCAGGTAAACACCCCATGAACTGCTTCAGGCTAACACCCAGGTAAACACGCCATGAACTGCTTCAGGTTAACACCCAGGTAAGCACCCCATGAACTGCTTCAGGCTAACACCCAGGTAAACACCCCATGAACTGCTTCAGGCTAACACCCAGGTAAACACGCCATGAACTGCTTCAGGTTAACACCCAGGTAAGCACCCCATGAACTGCTTCAGGTTAACACCCAGGTAAGCACCCCATGAACTGCTTCAGGCTAACACCCAGGTAAACACCCCATGAACTGCTTCAGGTTAACACCCAGGTAAACACCCCATGAACTGCTTCAGGTTAACACCCAGGTAAACACCCCATGAACTGCTTCAGGTTAACACCCAGGTAAACACCCCTGACCAGTTATTAGAAAAATGACAAACATAAGGCGCTTAATTAAATAATTGCACTTTAAAGTATATCTTGCCTATTATGATAATAGATACTAACTACAAGCGCTAGATGTTTTTACTGTAGGATAATAAATATTAACCCATAAGTCTGTAGTCGAATGAGAAATGAATGAACTAGCAAAGCTCGGCATCTGTAACGGTAACGGCCGGTCGAGAGGATGAACAGTAACAAGAAAATAATGACGCACAAACCAATTAACCATTGGAATCCCATTTTTAAAATGTCATGATTCCAACATGCATAAAAAATATATGTCATGATTTCAACATGCGCAAAAAAAAAATATTTATGTGTGTGCACCAAGGGAAAGTAAGACGGACAACTGACGAACAGGTAGATAAATAGACGGACAAAGGTCAGTCGACAGAACCAGTCCCTTATGAGCTAAACCTTAGGTACTGAATATTTAACCCTTTCAACCCAAAATAGCGAATTCAAAATCTCAATTACAATTTATTAAATATTCTGCTGAATATTTTGAAACGAACCCAACTGGGGGCCATAACTGCCTATGGCATCAACCATGCTGACTATGGCAGCAACAGGATACTGTTGCACTCGCCCCAAATAACAAATAGCTTACCTGTACGGTTGCCTTGTAATTGGTATACTGGGACACCAGGGTTCAGAGAGTCAAGTTTGCTTCATATGCATACAAAGGGGGGGGGGGGAGAAGAAAGGGAGGGGGGAATATATCACACTGATCTTACCACATACTCTGATTCTGTCCTACCTTTAAAGAAAACATGTGCCTTATCAGCCATCATCCTAGACAACCTTTAACCCAGATTTGATGGCAGGAATCAATTCTTATCAATAAGAATTAATTCCACCAACAACTCTGACCAAAATAATGCCCAAGACATAACACTGTAGACAGTTTCACTACAGAAAAATAGACAGAATCAGAGAGAAAATCTAACTATCTCATCAGAACTGTTCCTCCCATATACGCGCTTAAAGTCCGAACTGCCTCATCATGTGCCGTCAATTGATTATATGCTAATCTCAGAAAGATGGTTGCATTTCAACCATGCAGTAAAAAACCCCAATACCCATGTGAAGTCTGACTACTATAACTTGAGTTTAGCTGTAGCAGTGCTAACCAGAATGGTTAACCAAACCTGCCAACAATATGGCAGTGCTGTAACTTAACGAGTGCCCTCGTGCAAATGCATGTGCAAATTCTCAAAGGCATCTACATCTCACCAGTCACCTGTCCCATATATACATGCTACTTTCTCTGTGTTGGCACAATAGCAGAATGATGTGGGAATTCTAATTTCAATGAGGGTACTCAGTTCCCAGAATTAGCCTGCCCTGATGGCATTCATCCGCAAATGTTACGTTACAACATTGTATGGACGACACCGATGCCATTGTGATGGCAACTATTCTGTTCTTCGAACAGGAGAGTTAAGAGAACTTACATTCCTCAAAAACCTTATTTTCTTTTTAAAATATAACAAAGTATAAAATTAAACAATACAGTATATTTACAAAGTGTACTATTCCTGGATCAATAGATAACAGCTGGTTCACTCTATGGATCCAGAAATATGTTAGTCCTACCAGGCTAACATTTGAGTAGGGTAATCCGACCTGAAATCCGAACTTACTCCTTTGATTGTGTTACCGGTGGGGTAATCGGACTCGAAATCTGAACTTACTCCTTTCATTGTGTTACCGGTTTTCGAACTAACTAAACCTCCTGACTCTTGATGGGACACATATTATACTGCTAGAACCAAATGTCTCGCAGTTATAAACGCTGTGGAGTATATATTGGATGGAACAGTTTGACCATTACTAATTGGAAATATAACCAGTTTTCGTATTTTCCAATATTACTCAAACAACTAGCGCCGAATATCGGAAAATCCAGAGCCACACACATCAAGAAATTATAGAATCGGAATGAATTAAGTGCAACATAATGAAGTAAAGTCACTATTCCATTTGCAATTCGAAACATCCCCATCAATTCCATCTTTTCCGATGCGGTCAATCCAAAGGTTCCCATATTTTATCGGAAATTTTAGCCTTGATAGGGGGAGGGGAAGGGGTATAATGATGATAACATTCTAAATATTTATTCTAATTATATATATATATATATATATATATATATATATATATATATATATATATATATATATAATATATACGAGCATAACCTACCGGTATCCAAACCACAGACCAAATCTACAAACAGGATTCCATACTTATTTTCACGGAATCATTCCTTCAAAGTTGACTTGTCAGTTGGATATGAGTGAATGGCTATCTTAAACCATCCTTCAAACAAACACACACACAACTTTCGAGTGGTCCGGCTAATCAGAAGCGAAGCTGAGTTTCGCGTGCAAAAACAGCGCAAAATACATTTCATCTGACTACGTGCCAACTTAGTTACCCTTAAAGTTATCCTGCCCTAACATATAAAAGAAATTTATAGAAAAACCTAACCATATCCCAAAACACAACCTGACTGAGACAAGTGATTTTGACACAGCAAATCACTCTGTCACATACATACGACTGTTCACTTCAACGCTATCCATCTCAAAATAGTAGTTAAAATAAATAAAATAAATAGTCTGGTTCATGTGACGTCGTGAAATTAATTCCTAATTACTAAAATGTTGATTTTCAGCACTGTTATTAGGTCCCCATTTTTGAAAGCGTAGTAAAATCTAATGCATGAAAATAGAAACCCAGATATGAGAGTGAGTTTAGGCCTGTAGTAGAGTAGCGCTGATACAGTTAGAGTTGTTATAACCACTGAACAGTATGATCTAGTCTTGTAAGTCACGTGTTTGTATTCGAATACTCTTCAATAAACTGTAATTCACGCAGGTGAATGTCATTCAGCACGTAACTAAAGGGTAGTCATTTCCCGGAAATAGTGTTGGGAATTGGTACTATTTTTGTGATCGATGATTGATTTTACATACTAATCGATGATCAATTAATGATCGATCATAACATTTTCTAATTTTTACCCATTCTGAAATTTTGAATGCAATAATTATTGCATATTCATGGATATTTAGCCGTAATAATTTAAAAAATAATCTGTTGAATATTTTTTAAACTAATTTGATTGGAAGCTGTTGCTGCCTTAGGCAGCAACAGCTTCCAGTCAAATAAGTTTCAAAATATTCAACAGGTTATTGGTATAGTGGTTTTGACATTAGCATACTATTTCAGTACTGTGAAGGTTAATATTAGTCTTAGACTATGGACTCATATGGAGCTATGTTATATAGTTATAAAAATAAAAATAAAATATTATTGCCCCCAAAAAATTGTTTGCAGTTTTAATATCATAAATTTAAAAAGTCAAAATCGATATCTGAAATCATGATCGATCTGTTGGTTGGTCATGCAAACCAATCAATCATTGATCAAATCGATTAATTGGAACAACACTACCCAGAAATAGAGATTTTGGTACCCTTTTTATGGATGAAAGCTAAAAAAAGAATTTCAGTTTTCAAGGCTAATCATAGAGGAATGCTATTGAATGTTTTGAGTGATTTGGCTGAAAGCATTGCTGCCTAAGAAGTAATGGTTTAGATTCAAATTAATTTCACAAATTCAGCAGAAACATTTTGTCATATCTGATGGGTGCTAGTTTCAGAGATTCATTCACTTTAATTAACTGTCTTGATGGCTTATGCATTAGTCATTCAGTAAGATTGTGAAATTAAAATTGTTTGTGTCATCATAGTTGTATATATCTGTGTAATATTGTATATATTTATATTTTGCTGTACAGTTAATCATGCAATTTTCTGATTGTAAATATATTTTTCCCGCCAAATGTTAATAATTGAGGGCCTCGGGGAAGAACAGTTATTTTATTGATGGAGTTTGTACCCTCTTTGAATAAAGATATTATAACTATTAGAAATTCAAGTTTGTTCAAACGAACCCGATCAGCCAATTTGGCTGGTGGCCATATTGGATTTTGGCCAATTTTTAGAAATGTCTTTAAAAAAATCTCCAAAACCGTTTGAGGGATCGATTCAGAACTCAGGAAATATGATCTAGGGCAAGAGCTGAACCAAGTGTGTTCAAGGGAACTTGATTGACCAAATGGTTCAACGGCTTCCTTTTCGCAAAACGACCTCCAGAACCGCTAAAGCGATCAGGTGGAAATTTGTTATATATGATTGGGGGACTAAGGGCCATTAAAGTTTGTTCAAGAGAAGTTGATCCGTCAAAAAAACTGGGCATACTATCAGTATGTAGCGTGCTTGGTGGCCATATTGGATTTTTTTATTTGATGGATTTTGAGGGCGAAATTGCTTTTATATATGTTTTTGCGTATTGTGATTTCAAATTTGCCATTTTCGAGACTGTCGGATAAATGGTTTAGCATCCATCTTGGATCATTTGCCCGCCAAAACATCCCCTACTAAAGCAGTGGGAAATTTAAAATGTATTCTCGTACCATCTTGGATTTTGGTTGATTTTTGGCTCACCTGACCGGAAAGGCCAAGTGAGCTTATGCAGTGGCGACCATCCGTCGTGTGTCCGTCTGTCTGTCCATCCATCAACTTTTCCTATAAATGACTTCTTCTCAAGAATCACTCGGCCGATTTCAATTATATTTGGCAAGAAGCATCCCTATGGCATAGAGATTAAACTTTGTTCAAACGAAGCCGATCGGCCAAAATCCAAGATGGCCACCGGCCAAAATGGCCGATTTTTAGAAACACTAAAAAATCTTCTCCGAAGCCGCTGGAGGAATTGATTAAAAATTCATAACACATCATCTATTGCAACGGTAGACCCAAGTTTGTTCACGGCAACCTGATTGGCCGATTTGCCTGGCAGCCATCTTGGATGATCTAGTTTTCGCAAAAATGACTTCTCCCAAACCACTGAAGGGATAGAGCTGAAATTTGGTAAATATGCTT
>JAVVLW010001102.1:0-57000 GCA_034401795.1 Chaetoderma sp. LZ-2023a
ACACAGACTTCAGTTTTGAGTTTGGACACCAGTCGGAAACTCGCAATATATATCACGGTCGTCGACATATTGCTTGTAACAGACTCTCTTATAAATTTAAATTCTCCTATAGGGGGGTTTGGCTATTGATCATTGCCTCGTCATTAGTTGGCGTTACGATAAACTTTAAAAATACAAATTTATCTAGCCTGATTTTGGTTGATTTAGACAATGTTTGTCTCGGAAACTGAGTTATATCATCGCAAATGCTAAACTCCTGTTAGCGCGTCCCCAAATCAAGGCCGACAGTATAGTTAGCCATGCTACGGCGGCGTATCGCACTTGATTCGCGCAAGCAACAGATTTAGAATGGCATGTCGCCAAGATCGACGCATGCGCGAGAGTGCTCGAGTACTCTTCTCCAAAGTCGGGAACATACCGTCTCGCACGATTATTGGTTAATAAATATAACTATATAGAAAGCAACCAATGAATAGCAAGGAAACTACCGACAGTAAAGAAAATAAACAATGTTTTACGCGGTAATTTTATGAATGACATAGTAGTAGTATCTCTATATATATAGCATTCGTAGTATTCGTAGTAAAACTAGTAACACGTCGGCCGATTGATACACGCTGATCACAGTAAAACTTTTTATCATTCACTTTAAGCCAGGGAAAACAACCATTAGTAATTTTTAGATACAAATTGTTAACTCTTTCAACTGAAGTCATGGTATCGCAGAAACTCAATTTCATCTTAATAAGCTGTTAATATGTTGCAAGTTTTTAAGGGGGACCTGTTGCTCATAGCTGCCATAGCCTGCAACAGCTTCCAGTTAAGCACTAACGCTATTCAGCCTTCTTCCATTGTATTGAATGATGTGTACTTTGTTTAGCCTACCAGTTGAAAGGGGTATGTGATGTAGGTTGGTAAGTTACAAAATATATGTTAACCCTAGTCAATGAAATCACAGTATTCATGGGAGGTACATTATTGGGTTTTTTTAAAGTAATTTAACTGAGATGTGTTGCTGCCTTAAGCAGCAACAGCTTCCAATCAATGTAGTTTCCTATACTCCCTGACCCTGGCCAGAGCCAGTACACGCATATTCTGAATCTGACATGTTATACTGACAAATGACAATACTAGCTACTGTAGACATGAAGACTGATACACTATCCTCAATAACATTCTCAGAAGTCCAATATTAATTATTCAACCACCTGTTCATGTCATATTTGTGAAATTTGTGTAAACTACTTGTCGCATATTACATGCCTTACGGACTACTAATTTTTTAGATGGACTACTGATTTGCCAAGTCTGATAGTCCTTCGGGCTACCATCAACTTTTCTCTAATTTCGAACCATGGTTATATTACACATTTTATCACTGATCTCCATCTAGATTATTTCGAAACCATATTAGAAAAGACTACATTCCATATTTATTCTGTTCGTGGCTTGAACAACACGATTGAAGCGCCAATACATTACAAAAATCATGAATTCTCTCTGTTTGAAAATATTGACTAGCTCCTGGTATAGTACATGTATCAATGACTGCTACATTGGAACCAGTCCTGCATTCCATAGGGAAAATGTTTTGCGAAATCGGAAAATTATGCTTTTCAGTTGTTTTCGGATTCACTTGCTCATAGCGTGTGTAGACGAAAAAAGCCGTTTTTGATCATGCAAACATGTTTTGAAACGTTTCCCCGTTAGAACACCAACCAGTTTCAACACAGTTTGTTTGCTATGCAAGTGCTATGAACTGCTATGCATTATTCAATTTGTTTAGCAGTTACTGCTACACAATTTTTTTCCAACAAAATATACCCTCGACCAAAATAAAATCTACCCAAATCTGATGGTGGGAAATATATAATATTATTTGTTATATCCCGCAGTCTTTTGCAATGTGCTTATTTTTGATTTGCTAAGAGCGTACATCGCCTTTGTGTTCGTCACCTCGTAATTTAAATCGCTTATTTTAAATTTATTCTTCCCTATATCCTTTTTATACCCCGCCAAAAAATTTGGTGGGGTATTATGTAATGTCGCCGTCCGTCCTGGCAGGCGGGTGGGCGTGCGGGCGGCAGAGTGGTTTCCGGATGATAGCTCTGTTACCGTTTGTCGGATCGCATTGAAACTTCATAGGGTGGTTGGACTTGGTCTTGGGAAGAAACCTATCAAAATCGACGCTGATCCGAAATCAAAGATGGCCACCAGCCACCGGCGGCCATCTTGAAAATTGGTTTCCGAATGATAACTCTGTTACCGTATGTCGGATCGCATTGAAACTTCATAGGGTGGTTGGACTAGGTCTGGAGAAGAAACCTATCGAAATCGACAATGATCCGAAATCCAAGATGGCCGCCAACCACCGGCGTCCGTCTTGAAAATTGGTTTCCGGATGATAACTCTGTTACCGTTTATCGGATCGCTTTGAAACTTTATGGAGTGGTTAGACTAGGTCTGGGGAAGAAACCTATCAAAATTGACAATGATCCGAATTCCAAGCTGGCTGCCAGCCTCCGGTGGCCATCTTGAAAATTGGTTTCCGGATGATAACTCTGTTACAGTTTATCGCATCGCTTTGAAACTTCATAGAGTGGTTGGACTAGGTCTGCGGAAGAAGCCTATCGAAATTGACAATGATCCAACGTCCAAGATGGCCACCAGCCACTGGTGGCCATCTTGAAAAATGGTTTCCAGATGATAACTCCGTTATCGTTTATCGGATCGTTTTTAAACTTCACTTATTGTGTCCCATAATGTAATGGCCTTTGTAAGGTAAGGACACGTAAAACAATTTTGTGTTAATACCTTTACTGCCGTTGTTGACACATTGTTTGTTATGCAAAACAACATTCGATGATAGGTAGACAGGACAGATAAAAGAAGATTCCTAGTGTAGTAGCCTTCTCACACGATTCATTAAAACTGACAGCTTTAATGTAACTATCAAATCTAAGGGACTTCGTTTTACATGATTATTGATGAAATTTGTAGTTTAATTCATGCCTGAGAAATTTGCTAACATTTTTAAGCCACCTATAACACCTGGCTCGGATAAGGTTCTCGTTTTAGTGACCAGAATGCTTACCGCTTGGCCCCTGGTGCATCGCCGCTTGCGGCTATATTTATTATTATTATTATTATTATTATTATTATTATTTAGTTATATTTAACTTGTGGGAATATGTTAAAATAAATCAATTAAAATGATCCATAGAAATATTAATTCTATTCCGGATTGACTCTCCAGGAACCCAATGCCAAGATACCATGGCCAACTACGGACAATGAACAGATATATTTCACCCCATTATAACGTTGTTTAAAGCGGATTTACATGGATATTAATATGGCATCCGGTAGATCTGACTATACCTGAGTTAATCATTCACAGTTCAGCTCCAAGAGGAGCCGGGCACCCATGGAAACAGCATCTTAGATGCAGCGGCACCCCCCCCCCCCTATAGCTCCAGCTTTGAACATTTTTGACAACATTGACTGCACTGTACAACTGAGTGTGAAAAATATTGAGGTCATAGAGAAACAGTTTGATATGTCCACAGTGTCACAAGAATATGATGATGCCTAAAAGTCCTGGCATGGCCATTGCGCTCTGTACCTGTGATATAATCACTGGTACATGAGACTATCTACCACCTACATCGCATGTCCGCAATAATATGCTCAAATCAGTAAGGTACATACATTTATAGTATTTACAGTGAAATATATATTTATACTGTCTCTATAATGTATACTGATATGTTCAACTTTGTGTTAATCATCAGGAAACTTTCGATCATCTTTCAACGATGTGATTGTGGCAAGGAAGTTTAAACCTGATCATTTGAAAGCCATTATCAGAGGTAAGATGCAGCTGTTCTACTTTTTGTCTTAGGGAATGCTTAGGTAGTAATTTTGTGTTTACTAGTTAATGGATTTTGTTAGCATTGTTTATAGTATTTGTTAATAGATAGATTCAGCTGTAGTGTGTGAAATACACATGACATGTATTTATTTGATAGTACAGTTTTGTCGAGCCCATAGCGAAGTTCCATAGCGGATCTCGACATAGTGATCCAAATCGCATTCGTTGTCCGGTGTCCGGCGTCTGATAAGAATTAGGTAAATGTTAGTTTTTCAATGGACATTTAATTCATCAAGGCCATATCTGATGTCAATAAAAAATGTACAGATTTATTCTATGCTATCATTGCATCCGGTCTCTATCATGATGATTGCGATTTCCAAATTTTTTCAATGCTTTCCGGGGTTTTGGCATAGAATATTTTTGTGTGATATATATATCCTGCTTAAAAGCCAGGAATTAGAAGAATGTTAATGTTTTTCAGTTGACATTTAATCAATCAAGGACTTATCCAATCCCATTGAAACGTAACAATTTTGTTTTATGCCATCAGTACATGACAATAAACACAATTCTCTAATTTTTTCCTTGTTTTTAACGGGTTTGTACATGGACAGAATGAGAACAATTTTATATATCATTGCATGCAGTTTGCTGCAAAATTTTAATGAATTTAAAGTTTTTTTGTACTTTTACAGTTTTACATGATTTGAAGTTTTCAATAGACATTTAATTTGTCAAGTGGGTATGACAAGATTTAAAGTTTGGGTTACACTTGTGACAGGAGTGTGAAAATTTATTTTTGAAATAAATGCAATTTACACAATATTTTTTATTAATATTATGTTAACAAAGGTGTAGCTTCAGAAAATAACAACAAAAATCATGAGATCTTGACCTTTATTTGATTTTTTTGGTGAAAATGGCCTAAAAATAGGCAATAATGCCCATTTCTGAGTGACAAAGTATTTTAGTTATTCAACTGTATTTAACTGTAAGATGAAAAGCAGTTATAAACGAGCTTACTTTTACACTCAGATCAAATGCTTGTGATGTGATCTTGGGAATAACCATCAGTTTTCTTTGTTCCATTGAATAATCTTCTCACACTAGTGAGTTGAATCTACAGATGTGAAGTGACAATTCTCACATGGAAATTTTGTACTCGTCATAAGAATTTAACTTAGTTTTTCTGGCAATGACAGTTTAACAGATATCCACATGTATCATGCATCATTCTTTTCAGAATTTAGTGGTGAACAAGAAAACACTCAACACATGTATTTCCAAACAGTAGAGTTAATTTAAGGTTTACGCATGTAAACCAAGTTTATACTGACAAACAGCAAGCTATGGTAAGCCTATTCACATTTTGGCGTGGTAATATTTCTAACCCGAACACGGGGTAGTGATAAGGCTGCAATGTAAGTAATAGTTTGGCAGTTTGTTTACAATCTGCAAGTCGTCACAAGCGTGTTATAAATTCATGGTATTCAATTATTATCGTTATAAATTTATGTACAAGTATCACGGAAGGTCTTAAAGTTACATAGTTTAGAATAGTAATGAACAGTCAATCAATTTAGTGTCACGATCTCAGTGAAAATTGCTTTTTCCTTGTAACGAGTGTTTGATCAACCTGTAAGCTAAATTTTCCAAATGGCGGAACAGCAAACAAGGGGAAGAGCGCGAGCTAGAAGAGCGCCTTGGTACTCAACAAATCCTGCCAACTGGACACCAGGGAAATTGAGAAACAATTTAGAAAGAATTGGAATAAATGTGGTGGCAAGTATGTCAAAATCTATGCTAATTTACAGTTATATCTTGACAATATAGGACGTAGACATGAGGTACATTGTCCACAAAATCGGGAGCAAAATTCAGAGATGATTTAAACTAGTGCAGCGCAAGCAGTGGAGGCACATGACGGGGATCGTGTCATGATAAATGATCAGCGCATCTGGGGCAGAAGATGCTACTAAAAACTGATTCAGTTTTAATTCGGGAAATGCGTTCATACATGCAGTCTATGCAGAATACAGTTCTGAGTTTACAAAGGACAATGAACACCATTATGGAACAAAGGGACAGTCCTGGTCAAGGTAATGCGCTGAGCAGCAACTCCGGGAATACCCTTGCCACCGCCTATGCAGACCTCAAAGCCAGCCAGTCACCACGTCAAGGTTTAGATGGACAGGAATGCAATATTACCATAGGTGACTTCAACTTTCTATGTTCTGAATCTTGGGGTGCCATCAGAATGTATCAGTCACATTGACATGGTGTCAGATTCTCTTAAAAAACATATGGGATGGGAAGGATGTAAATCTTGCGAGCCTTTTAATACCTGAGTACAAAGTGGACAGCAGCAAAATGATAGCTGACTGTGTGTGTTCGGATGATGTTAGGTTGAACAAAACACTCGATTAGCGAGTTCATCACATCATTTGGAAAGGTCAAGCAAATCATGTGTATTAGGTTTTCATGTTTATAATTGAACTTGACAAGTATGAGGCATGCAGATTTATGGCCAAAAATATTATGATTACCACTCGATTTTCGGCCAAGGCAGCAGCGGCCCTAAAGGACCACAATATTAAAGTGGACTGGGCCGTTAAAGATCATGCCTTGCTTGCACTGGTAGTGAGTAATAGTAGAATGAACTCCTGCTATCGGTGCAATTCTACGTCACACACCTCTTACTTTTGAACCCAACTACAAAACAGGATGCCGGTTCAGAGATTCTATGTTTGTCCAAATATTCCAGTGGCTCATGGTGTAAGCAAAGACGTAGATAGATTTGGTAGACAGAGGGTAATACGTGATGTGAAGGAAGTATGCAACAACTTCAATCAAGGCAGATGTACTCACCAGGACTGTATATTCTCACGTTTGCGTAACATGCAGGTTAGCTAATCATTGCATGAGGACATGTAGGTCGACAAAATCTGCACTTTTTTTCGCAGTCTTTCAAGATATTCTACTGAGAATTGGTACATTGCTTTGATATGCAAAGTTACAGACCAAGTTCGAGTTTCAGGCGTATGCGTCAACTTTTTATGTAGTTATGCCCCCTTTTGACTTATGAAATAGGAAAAATATCAGCTTTCTGCATGTTTTTTTGCACTCCAAGATATTTAAGGGAAAATCGGTACATCGCTTTAGTATAAGGAGTTACAGAGTAAGTTCCAGTTTCAGACATTTTCGTACATTTTTCATGGATTGATGCGCCCCCGTTCAACTTATGAAATATGAAATATATTTGTTTTCCGCACTTTCTCACAGTCTTTCAAGATATTCAAGTGAGATTTGGTACGTTGCTTTGTTATGAGACATTACAGAACAAGTTTGAGTTTCAGGAGTTTGCGTCAATTTTGATGGAGTTATGTCCCCTTTCAACTTATAAAATACGAAAACTATCCATTTTCCGCACTTTTTTCGCACTCCTTCAAGGGATTCGAATGAGAATTGGTAGGTTGCTTTATTATATGGTGTTATAGAGCAGGTTTTAGTTTCAGACATTTTCGTCAATTTTCCCCCCTACAACAAATATTAGTTTTCCACAATTTTTTTCACAGCCCTTCGAGTTATTCAACTGAGAATTGGTACGTTGCTTTGTTATGAAAAATTACAGAGCAAGTTCGAGTTTCAGGCGTTTGCGTCAATCTTTTATGGAGTTATGTCCCCTTTCAACTTATGAAATACAAACATATGATCAGCTTTCAAGACTTTTTCGTTCTTCTTCACCATGTATAACTCAAACTTGGTTCATTGCTTTGTTATGGGAAGTTACAGATCAACAATCGAGTTTTAGCTGCTTCTGTCAATTTTTAATGGAGTTTTTGACTGTCAATCTCTAAAGATTTATATCACCAGGTAGGGAACATGTATTGCAAAGCAATACTTACAGAACGATTGTTGTATATCGCATAAGCCCAGTAGGAATCGCAACTGGAAAGTACTCTGGGAAGCAACGTCTTATTGTGGATCTATCTGCTCCACATGAAGATATTGAAAACCCTAGCTTAATAGACAAAGTTGTTAGTACATTGATTGAGACCTACCTCCTTGCATTACTTTAGCTCTCCTTTTCTGAAGGGAAGCATAGTAGGAAGAACTTTTACAGCCGCTGTGTGTTAGGTATTGGGTTATTGAGTGACTGAATGCGCCTTCAGGTATCTCCATGCTCTCTCTAACAATGAGATCCATAGTAATTCGCTTGAATGCTATATCTCAGATTGAGGCATAAAGATTCTAGGTCCAATACCCATAGCATACACATCAGGTCATTAAGCACAATGACAACCTCATTGGCTGATAGCTATCACATGACCTATGTTGATAGCAACCGTGGCATCATTCATTTTCCTACTCTTGAAGCAGGAAGATATAGAATTTTTACATATGCCCAAAAGTTTTACTTTTGTCTCTAAAAATTCTTCTACCAGTGAATTTTGAAAGTCAAGATGTCGGAGAAACCACGGAAAGCTTCGGAAATGAGTGGTTTAAAGGTTTTTGGCTTATGTTAATGATGTATGATCATTAACAAGTTTTCTTGGTACATGCGCTACCTGTTCTTGAGTGATTACAGGGCTAAGATTAAGCCTCAATGCTGCTTCATTATTAGCTCACCTGGCCAGAATGGCCAAGTGAGCTTATGCCATGGCGACCGTCCATCGTAGGCTTCAGAAATCGTTTACAAAATTTTGATTGGCCAATTTTTCTGCCGGCCATCTTAGATTTTCTGACAATTTTGAAAATCAGATAAAAGCCTACTCATTAACTAACTGGCCGATTTCAAGCAAACACGACTGGAAGGACCCTAGAGTCGTATGCTTCAGAAATTGTGTACAGAATTTTGATTAGTCAATTCTTAGCACACATGGCCTGATAGGCCAAGTGAGCTTATGCCATGGCGGCTGCCCGATATCCATCCGTCCGACAAATCGCATCTTGTTCTTAACAGTTTGATCGATTTCAACCAAATTTGACTGGAAAGATCCTAAGCTTCCAGACATATTTTTCAGAATTTTGATTGATCAATTTTTGGGGTGAAAATCCTAGAATTTATGAAAAATCTACCGGGAATGGTCAAAATGCTACTCCTTAGCTACTTGAAATATTTCAACCATATTTGACTTGATGCATTCTATGGTGGTAGGCTCTAGAACCTCTTCAGAATTTTGATTGATCAATTTATTGGGTGAAAATCTGAGATTTTATGAAAAATGTACCGGAAATGGTCAGAATGCTCTCCTCCTTAGCTGCTTGACATTTTTCAACCAAATTTGACTTGATGCATTCTGCGGTGGTAGGCTATAGAACCTGTTCAGAATTTTGATTGATCAATTTTTTGGGTGAAAATCTGAGATTTTGTGAAAAATCTACCGGAAATGGTCAAAATTCTACTCCTTAGCTGCTTGACATATTTCAATTAAATTTGACTCAATGCATTCTATGGAGCTGGGCTATATATTAATATATATGAATATGTATTCAGAATTTTGATTGAATAATTTTGTGGGGGAAAAGCTTAGATTTTGTAAAAAAAATTACCAGAAATTGCCAAAACGCTACTCTTCATTAACCGCTTCGCGGATTTCAACCTAGGTATAGGTGTAGGTTTCAGAACTTGTATACAGAATTTTGATTGGTAAAGTTTTTAATGAAAATTTACCAGATATCGCTTAAAATGCTACTCATTAACTGTTTGGGCGATTTCAACCAGAATTGGATGGTAGGTCCCTATGGCAGCAGGCTTCAGATCTAGTATGCAGAGTTTTGATTGGTCAGTTTTTGGGTGGCCATCTTGGATTTCCAAAAGTTATCCATCATGTCTTTAACTGTAAATGGTTCAAATGCTAATGGTCCACATACCCTTGGGCCACTTGTTTTGGTGGGCATCTTGAATTTTTCGGAAAATGGCGGGAAATCGGTTAAAAAAATACTCCTCATTAACCACTTGGCCGATTTCAGGCAAACTCGGTTGGAAGGAACATAAAGTCATATTTTTAACTCACCTGGCCTAAAAGGCCAAGTAAGTTTATGCCATTGGTGGTCGTCCATCCATCGTCTGGTCGTCCGTCCATCAAATCACTTCTTCTTAACTGTTTGACTGATTTTAACCAAATTTAGCTGGGAGGATCCTATGCTTGTACCCTCCAGATGCTCTTTCCAAATATTGATTTGTCAATTTTTTTGGCTGAAAACCTTAGATTTTATGAAAAATTTACCGGAAATGGTCAAGATGCTACTCCTCCTTAGCTGCTTGACATATTTCAACCAAATTTGACTAGATGGATTCTATGTTGGTAGGCTCTAGAAGATCAATTCAGAATTTTGATTGGTCAATATTTTGGATGAAAACCTTAGATTTTATGAAAAATTTACCAGAAATGGTCAAAATACTACTCGATATCCCCCTGACATATTTCATCCAAATTTGGCTAAATTGATTCTACGGTCATAGGTTCTAGAACCTCCATTCAGAATTTTGATTGATCAATTGTGTGCGTGAAAATCTTAGATTTTATTAGCTCACCTGGCCAGAATGGCCAAGTAAGCTTATGGAATGGTGACTGTCCGGCATCTGTCTGTCAATTTTTGTTTTAAAACGCTACTCCTCATTAACCTCTTGGCGGATTTCAACCTAATTTGGCTGGAAGGACTCAATGGGCTAGGCAGCCATCTTGAATTTTCAAAATAATTGCGGGAAATCGTTTAGAACGCTACTCCTCATTAACTGCTTGAACAATTACAACCAGGGTTAGCTGGCAGGATAGTACATTGGTATGTTTCAAAATGTCTATACAGAATTTTGATTGGCAAATTAGTTTTGGTGGCCATCATGGATTTTCTGAAAATTTCTGGGAATCACTTAAAAGCCTACTCGATAACCGCCGATTTCAGTCAAACTTGGATGAAAGCACCCTAGTGTGGCATCCTTCAGGACTGTATACAGAATTTTGATTGGTCCATTGTTCTGGTGGCCATCTTGAATTTTCCAACAAATCGCGGGAAATTGTTTAAAACGCTACTCCTCATTAACTGCTTGAGCAATTTCAACCAGACTTGGCTGGACGGACCCTAAAGTGCTATGCTTCGGAGCTTATATATAGAATTTTGATTGGTCAATTTATTCGGTGGCCATCTTGAATTTTCCGAAAAATGGGTGAAAATCGTCTACTCATTAACTAGGGTGATTTCAACCAGACTGGCTGGAACAAGCCTAGGGCCGTAGGCTTTAGAAATTGCATATAGAATTTTGATTGGTCAATTTTCCCGGTGGCCATTTTGGATTTTCTGAATATTCTGGGAAATCAGTTAAAAGGCTACTCCTCATTAACTGCTTGACCGATTTCAACCAAACTCAGAAGTATTGTCGCACTGACATTTCTAGTTTATGATGGCAGTTGCAGCTTGGTTTGCTAGACATATATGTAGAAGGATTGAGCAGGAATGATGTTAGGATGTTGTTGGTCCAGATGTTGTAGGTGTTGGTGTTGCACGTGGTACATAGGTTAGAGTGGATCAAATTGAGGTATTTCATGCAGATTTCAATTAGAGCAGTGCAGGCAATCAGAAAGTGCTGAAGGTCCTCGGGTTCACTATTACATAGTAGGCAGGTTGGATTAACAGTGTAGCGGCTAAACTTAGATGTGTTCAGCTGAAGAATGTAACATCCTATCAGTGGCCGTAGTCGTACTGCAATTAGGCGTATATCGTAAGGTGATGTAGTAACATTGTCAACTGCTGGATGTGCAGAGGAGAAATTAATGGGATAATGCTGGACGTGTTCCAATTACGAGGGATACAGCTGCAGTTGTGAGTTGAGATTTACAGACCATTGCTTGTGTATGTTGGTTCTGATAGTGGTCTTCCATGCACATTTTCCTGGTGGGCTGTCCATGAGTTCATAGATGGATGGCAGCTCATAGCCTGCCAATATCCTGTGTATGTCTGCAAACCAGCTCTCCTGGTCAAAGCCTCTGATAACACTTTGTCTTACAGCTACTTCGAATAGAAGCATTTACTGGTTTCTGCAGATATTTCTGGTCATTATGAGCTTCAACATATGTATATGAGCCTCAACTGGTAAGGTGCCAAATAGGATGTAAGGTGATGGATACGCAGTCCTGTCTGGAAGACCTAATAGTGAAGTAGTAGTTTGTGGTAGAACTAAGATTAATTTCTGTCTTGTTAAGGATGAGAATGTCCAAACCGTGGAGTAGTACTGGAAGGATGTATATCTCAATCACGTGTATACTGGCATTTGTTGTTATCTCATTGATGCCATGGAGTCCTGCGCCCATGAGAGAGTAAGCTGCTCATCTTAATCTGATCACTCCTTTGGATTCCCAAGTGGGGAGCACAGCCTGGTGCTGATACCAGTTCTCCATTTTGAGTAAATGCTGACTTCTCTTGTTTACAGTTTGATAGGATAGCACATTTCGCTGGCTGCAGTTCATAGAACTCGTAGGTGCTGTAATAGCTTGATGTGTCTATCAGGTGCAGTAGCTGATATTCGCTGTTTGCGATTAGGCTGACATCGTCAGCACAGGTCAGCGCTGCCGAGTGTGTAGTCCCAATATAGGCACCATTACCAGTGGCATCTAAGCAGTTGAGCAGATTGTTGATGTACAGTTTGTACAGGTCTGTTGATAATATGCTACCTTATCTGACACCTTGCCTGAACAGAATTTGCTCTGAGCACTCACCATGCCATTTTACTGTGGTGGTAGCATTTTTGTGAAGGTGTGTGATGAGGGTCCAAGTGCCTCTTTCTATTCCAGCAAGATACAGTTTACGTGCAAGGCTTGTGTGGTTTACTACGTCGAAGGCTGACTTGGCATCAAGGAGAGCAACGTATGTACTAAGCTTCTTGATTCGCGATTCTGAGGTAGCCTTCTGAAGCATCAGTGCGCTGTACATTGAAGATAACCTGGATGTAAACCCAAACTGAATAGGGTGTTGTGTTTTAAGTACTGTCTGTTGGATGCAGACTTTCAGAAGCATTTCTCGAGTTTTACAAACTGGTGACATTACTGTAATACCTCGATAGGATGTAGCTTGGTTAGGATTGCCTCTTTATACCCCGCCAAAATAATTTGGCGGGGTATTATGTAATGCCACCGTCCATCTAGACGGGCATGCGGGCGGCAGAGTGGTTTCTGGATGATAACTCCGTTACCGTTTGTCGGATCGCATTGAAACTTCATAGGGTGGTTGGACTAGGTCTGGGGAAGAAACCTATCGAAATCGATGATGATCCGAAATCCAAGCTGGCTGCCAGCCACCGGCGTCCATCTTGAAAATTGGTTTCCGGATGAAAACTCTGTTACCGTTTATCGGATCGCTTTGAAGCTTCATGGAGTGGTTAGACTAGGTCTGGGGAAGAAACCTATCGAAATTGACAATGATCCAAAATCCAGGATGGCCGCCAGCCACTGGTGGCCATCTTGAAAATTGGTTTCCGGGTGATAACTCAGTTACCGTTTGTCGGATCGCATTGAAACTTCATATGGTGGTTGGACTAGGTCTGGGGAAGAAACCTATCTAAATTGACGATGATTCGAAATCCAAGATGGCCGCCAGTCACAGGCGACCATCTTCAAAAATTGGTTTCCGGATGATAACTCCGTTCCCGTTTATCGGATCACTTTGAAACTTCATGGAGTGGTTAGACTTGGGCTGGGGAAGCAGCCTATCGAAATTGACAATGATTCAAAATCCAAGATGGCCGCCGGTGGCCATCTTGAAAATTGGTTTCCAGATGATAATTCTGTTACTGTTTATCACATCGCTTTGAAACTTCACAAAGTGGTTGGACTAGGTCTGGGGAAGAAACCTATCTAGATTGACAATGATCCAAATTCCAAGATGGCCGCCAGCCACCAGTGGCCATCTTGAAAATTGGTTTCCGGATGATAACTCTGTTACCGTTTATCGGATCGCTTTGAAACTTCATAGAGTGGTTGGAATAGCTCTGGGAAAGAAACCTATCGAAATTGACAATGATCTGAAATCCAAGATGGCCGCCAGCCACTGGTGGCCATCTTGAAAATTGGTTTCTGGATGATATCTCCGTTACCATTTATCGGATTACTTCCTAAGGTCGTTGGAATATATCTGGTGAAGAAACCTATCAAAATACCAGTCAGTGGCAGCCATCTTGAAAATTGGTTTCCGGACGATACCTCCTTGACCGTTTTGCGGATCGCTTTGACACTTGATAAGGATTACTGGTCTGAGGAAGAAATAAATATTTTCTGATAGCTGTCATTTATTAGTTTGTCATCATGGCGGGCTATTATGCGCCGTTTGCGGAGCTCTTGTTTCTTATAGACTGGTGTTAATTGCCCTACCTTGAAGATGTCTGGAATGGTTTTAAGTTTGCCAATAGCATTTAAGATTAGGGTCAGCACGTGCATGGTTACAATCCCACCTCCTTTTAGGTGCTCGGCTGATATGCCATCAGCATCCGAAGCTTTGCCACTATTTAATCTCTTGACTGCTTGCTCTACTTGACCATACGTGAATTGTATCATTTCATTTTCTCCTGCTGCGATGTCAAATAGCACCAGTTCATCAAATTCCAGTTCTGCTTTCCTGTGGACGTCAGCTGGGATATTTGGCGGGGGTGCTAAGCTGTGAGAAATGTGAATACCATCCCTCTATGATACGGTCTTTTGGGAATATATCATTTTGAACCATGAGTTCTGTAACTTTAGGTACTCTACAGCCTCGTTGTTTGTGGATTAGCCTGAAGAATAGTCTTCTATCGTTCCATCTGGCACACAATAGGGTTTGGATTTCAGCGTTACGCTTGTCCGCTACTGATCTTTGTGCCTGGTGCAGTATCTTTTTGTCTCTAGATCTTCGGGCTGAGGCTGGGTGGTTTTGGTTTGATGTTGGTATTACACCACAAAAACATCTTGACCATTCAATCACTACTTGCTAAATCAAATATCTGCATTTAGCTACCAGAATAACAATTTTATGCTCGCTTACATACTCCCTTATGCCTATATGATCACCATGCATACCCTTAACCAGGCTACTGGTGAAGGAACCCCCAGCATAAGCCTCAGTATAGGCTGGCACCAGTCTGTACTCACTCCTTGGTGATGCCTGTCACTAAGCGCGCCTGTGCATGCGCAATATATCCCAAATGGGAAACAGATTCACTTTTCAAATATTCTGCAAACACAACAGTTGGCCTGCTATCCAGCTTAAGTTTTTACAGCTTTGCGCTGAACAGCTACATATTTAAGAGTTTTCTGATTCAGGAATCATGACTATTATAAACTCTAATCTCCCTAATTATGTCTATTGTATACTTCATGTTTTTTTTGGAGTTTTTAACTCTGGTTTATGAGTTACCAGTTTTCGTGTCAAATACTCCCGTTTTTTAGGTATTACAATTCATGCCTATTTAATATCATCAATCAAAACCATGCTTTAAAATTTTTAAAACCCTTAGTACTCGCTTATTAATATTTAGTGCCTACATAAAAATAATAATCTTACGTATCTTCGTAAATTCTTGGTCTTTCAGTGAGATTTTCAAATCCGTTTCTCAGCCTCTTGTATAAAGGTTTGGTTTCTTTAGCGGATTTCCATATCTAGAGATCTCTTATTAAGTACGTTTGTTCTATAAGCATCATATGAACGGATTTCTCTATTTCGTGATTCTATAAAGAATTAGTCTGATTAAGATGATAGTCGTAATTCTTGCGGCCGTTTTCATTAATGGGGGAATCCCACGTCTTTCATGACCAGGCATGAATTACCTCTTTTGTTGACTAAGGCTTTGATTTCTCTTAAAGCCTGTTATAGACTTCCGGTGAGTCTCTAGTCTAAAGACCATATAAGTCTTGAGGGGGTGCATTACTCTCATGCAGTGGCATTTGTGACGGAAGTTAGCGATTATTCATCCCATGCAGGTATAGCCAGTATGTTTAGATGATCTCTATGTCCGCTCCCATTATTGCTCCTGGCTTGTCTGGACAAGTGGGTTCTAAATCCGGTATTGCTGCTGGTTTGACCGGGCATCCGGATATGAGCTCTGTGATTGTTTTGGCTTGGCTGGACATTCGGAGTCTCATCTCTTTTTCATCTGGCTGTTTTCTTTTTATTTCTCCACTTATTTTTACATCCGTTTCCGGTAGTATCTTCCGGTATGAGAGGTGCTTTTCCGGGTCTGTTAGATTCAACCTCGCATCAGTTATCTATTTCCGGTTCCAGTTTTTTCCTCTTCCTTGTCCTGTAGTAGTTGTTCTGCTTCTGGTTGGAGAGTTGATTTTCCAGGTCTGTTAGACCTTGCTTATCATCTGTTTTCAATATCCGGGTCCGCTTTTCTTCCGGTAGTAGTGTATCTGCTTCCGGTGGGAGTGATGATTTCCAGGTCTGTTAGACCCTGCTAATCATCTATTATCAATTTCCGGTTCCGCTTCAGCTTCCGTTTCCGGTAGTGGTGTATCTGCTTCCGGTTGGAGAGATGATTTTCCAGGTCTGCTGGATCGTGCTAATCATCTGTTTTCTATATCCGGTTCCTCTTTTTATTTCTCCACTTATTTTTACATCCGTTTCCGGTAGTATCTTCCGGTATGAGAGGTGCTTTTCCGGGTCTGTTAGATTCAACCTCGCATCAGTTATCTATTTCCGGTTCCAGTTTTTTCCTCTTCCTTGTCCTGTAGTAGTTGTTCTGCTTCTGGTTGGAGAGTTGATTTTCCAGGTCTGTTAGACCTTGCTTATCATCTGTTTTCAATATCCGGGTCCGCTTTTCTTCCGGTAGTAGTGTATCTGCTTCCGGTGGGAGTGATGATTTTCCAGGTCTGTTAGATCCTGCTAATCATCTATTATCAATTTCCGCTTCAGCTTCCGTTTCCGGTGGTAGTGTATCTGCTTCCGGTAGGAGACATTATTTTCCGAATTTTTGGGTGATCTGGCCAAGCTTCTGTTTTCAAATTCCGGTTCCGGTTCCTCTTCCGTTTCCGGTAGTAGTGTATCTGCTTCCGCTAGGAGAGACAATTTTCCGGATCTGTTAGATCTGGCCTATCATCTGTTGTCATTTTTGGTTCCGGTTTTTCCCCTTTTCTGTTTCTGGTAGTAGTGGTTCTGCTTCCGGTATGAGAGGTGCTTGTCAGGGTCTGTTAGATCCGGTCGAACATCCGTTATTCATTTCTGGTTACGGTTATTTCGCTTCAGTTATTGTAGTGGTGTTGAGAAAATGCTACAAGTTTGAGAGGTCCTTTCCGGGTTTGTTAGATCCGGTCAAGCTCCTGTCTTCATTTTCCGTTTCCAGTTTTTCGTTTCCGAGTATGTATCTACTTTCGGTAGGAGGGGTGCTTTTCCGGGTCTGTTAGATCCTGCCTAGCATCATACTTCTGTTTCCGCTTCCGGTTTCGTTGTATGTTTCCGGTAGTAGTGCTTCTACTTCTGGTATGAGAAGTTTATTTCTGGGTCTGTTAGATCCGTCTTAACTTCCAACTACCGTTTCCGGTTCCGTTTTTGTTTTATCTATTGCTGGTAGTAGTGTTTTCTCTTCCGGTTTGAGAGGAGTTGTCTGGATCTGTTAGATCTGGATAGATACCTAATTCCGTTTCCAGTTTATCAGCTTTTACTGGCTCTCTTTCCGGGAGTTATTTTAGAGCTTAAGGTTATGAATTGCCTGATCGTGCAGATTCTTCTGCTAATAATATTTCCTTAGCTCGGATTCAATTTGCTTTGCGCTATTCTTCATCTTTTCTTTTTTATTCTATGGTTGTTAGAGTCTCTTTAGTCTTGCTTTCCCTTTCTCTTTTTGTTTTTCTGTTTATAATAGTCTTGCTTTTATGTGTTAGGTTCCCCTATCTATGTTTTCTTCATCTTTATTCATCTAGATCTAATTTTTTTGAATTTTTCATTCTCATTTTCTATTTGCTGTCTGGTTTAGTGTTCTCTTTGTTTTTGTAATCTGGGATTCCTCGTTCAATCGCTTTTCTATTTCCGTTGTTTTTTCTATTGTCTCTAGATTCTATTCTTGGATCAGTTGAGGTTCTAACCTGAGAAGCTTTTTTCCCTTCCGGGGTTGCTCGGACGATTGGTCCTCGTTTCTTTATTGGATTCCTTCTTGTCTCTCTTTTTCTTCAGGATGAGTTTTATCTCGTCTGCCAAATTTTTCTTGTTCTAATGTTCTTTCAGTCTGTTTCTAATCTGAAGAATTTTGCCAAAGTGGAATCTTCTGTGGATCTTTTTAGTTGGGAATCTGTATGTAAGGCACAATTTAAATCAGCTATCCTTCTAGCTCTTTTTTCGGAAGATGTTTTTTCTAGGAGCAGGAAGAGGTATTCAGAGTCCCTCTGAGGTTTTTAGAAATCTCTAGCCATTATCCTTAGAGGCTTTTTGACCTCAGTTTGTAGTTTGTTTGACTTCGTTGCCTCTAAGAGAATACATAGAAGAGCCATCTTAAGTTAATAAACTTTGTTTTGAAGTATTCTTATTTCAATTCCTCCCTTTGGCCTATGATATATTTGGTCAATCATCTTCCATATTTTTAGGGCTGATTCTGTCAGTCGTAGATCCTCCAAAGGATCTTCATTTTCTGTGTAGAGAGACTCTTCTTCTTTTTAAAAACCCTCTTTAATCCTTCCATAGAGGAAGAGGCTCAGGCCTGTTGAGTTTGGTGTTTATCTTTCTAGGATAATTACCAATTCTTCTCTGTCTTCAAGTTCTAAGCCCGATTCGAGGAGGAGGATTAATCTGACCCATTTTTTGCTCATTGTTCTAGATTCCAGGTCCGGCAGGCCTCCTCTTATCAGATGAGAAGGGGCTTGTGTTATTTCCTGATCTAGTCTTAGAGGTTGTTCCTTTAAGGGGTTCAGAGTAAGAGAACCTGAAGGGATGGTGGTAGCCTGGGTAGGCTCATCCTTTTCTCTTTATCATATTTTATCTCTTCCTCTTCCATTGCCGTAGGATCCGTTGCTCCTTCCCCCCCCCCCCCCCCCCCCCCCTTTCCCAGCGGTCTAGTAGGAGGGCGCCTGTCTCTAATTTTGGAAGACTTGGTAAGCCCTCGTTCAGGTCTCCTGATTCAGAGGTCATCGCTGGTTTTTTCCGCTCCTATTGGATTTTCATCGTCCTTTGTCCGTCGTTTCTATGTGGTCTCCTTTCATTCCTTCCGGGTGAAGACGGAAGCCCTAGAGGACGAGTTGGAGTTCATGATTCTAAGTAGTCTTAATAATTCGTTCCAATTGGGAGCTCCAAGATGTTGGGTGGATGGCATCCGATCTCAATCTGAAGAGTTTATCTTATCTTATCTTCAATATTCTAGATGGAGGACTTATCTCAGTTTTCACCAGTCTGAATCCGGGCATGTGATTCTTCTCCATAAAGATATTGAACATTTTACTGCTTGTTTTCATCCACCCTTCATGCCGTCAATTCTGCTGTGGCAGGTTTATTTTACGGTCGTTCTATTCACCTTCACGTTTATATAAACGACTGGCTAGTATAAGCAGAGCTTTTTATTAATTCTAGCAGTTTCATTCCAGAGAACTGCAGTCTGGAATGCAGCCTAGGTCAGATTGTAATTCTCTTAAAAGTCAAGTCTTCTCCTCTGGTGTTGGTCTTTCTCAGACGCTTCCCATGAGAGGGGGAACAGTCTGGGATCACCTGTTCAGAAGGCCAGTTTCTACGGTCGGTTGTCAATCGATTCTCAAGCATAGGGATTGTTCCCTCTTAGATTTTTTGCATCCTGTCGGTATGCTAAAATTTCCTCTTGCAGCCCCCCCCCCCCTTTTTCCGGATTTCAGGCATTGGTGGTGGACGCTCTGTTTCAGTCCTTGTTAGGGTTGTTTGATTATGCGTTTCCTCCATCTTTCCTGATTCCGTTGCTCTTGAGGTAGGTCAGCGATCAGATTTGAGAAGTTCTTCTGATAGCTCCCTTTTGACCAAAGTGGATCTGCGTTGCAGATTTTTTTTTTTGGCTCCGGGTAGTCTTCACTTGTCTTCTTCCAGTCTCCCCGGACCTCATGTCTAAAGTAAGAGTTTAGTGTATTCATTCAGTCTCAGGAATTTGCAGTCGGTATCTTTGGAGAGAGTCATCTGTTTGATCCCTGAGACTAGAATTTCTGTGAGTTCTCAGGACATCAGTATTTCTGCCAGGAGGGAGTCAACTCGCAGAGTTTTCAAGGTCTGTCTTAAAACTTTAGAAGTATGGTGTGTAGACCGTAGTCTCTTGACAGATCCTGTTTTTGGCATCCGTGCCTAGGTGTTGATTCTGGGGACGGTCCAGTCTTATATCCTAGAAGGGATTTTTTATCAAAAATTCAATCTAACCGTGTCCCAGCTAAGCCAGTTATTAAAAAAATTGTATCTTCCTTTTCACCGTCTGACTGACTTCAGTATATTGATTTTAAAAGTTTCAACCATTGTACTGATTTTTTAGAGATCCAATCTGTCCCATTTCTGGGTCCTGTATGCAGAGGAGGTAGTTAGGCCAGTCTCTAGCTTTCTATGGCCAGATGGAATTCTGAGACCGTTGTTTTGAGATGGCTTCCTCTGATCATATTAATCTTTCTCACATTTAAGCTCATGAACTTAGAGGGAAGGCTCCCTCTTTCGCTGGCTCTTTATTTGAGGTAATGCAAGTTGTAGGATGGAAATCCGAGCCTTCTTTTACCTCCTTTTTATTTATAATATCAGGGCGGAGTGGCACTCCTTTTAGATATATCATGTTTCTATCTAAAAGGCTGAAGACCATTTACCAATCTCACTACTCCATTTCCGTTAAGACTGTTTGTCTGCGTGAGATGATGATTTTTTCATGGGTTTATTATTTATTTCTTTAAGTTTAAAGAAATCATTGTTTGTTAATCACTGTGTGATTAATTAAGATGTATCATTTTGTTATGTTATTAACATTTGGTTACGTTCTGTTTGATTTTTATCCTTGCTTATGGATTCTCAAATCTCCACCCACCTAAGTTTCACAGTGGGGCACTGACCAAATCTACGGGTTTAGCAAGTAGTGATTGAACGGTCAAGATGTTTTTGTTGTGTAATAACAACCCCAACAGACCCCCCTTTAGTGGGTTGGTCTGTAGTTTTATTAACCACTATAAAAACATACTTACCGCTCAATCACTACGACCCGGTCTCAGCCACCCCGCATGGGAATGATTTGAGAGTCTAGTCCGGATATATGGCACTTAAATTTAGAAAAGTGAATCTGTTTCCCATTTGGGATCTATTGCGCATGCGCAGGTGCGCTTAGTGACAGGCGTCACCAAGGAGCGAGTACAGACTGGTGCCAGTCTATACTGAGGCTTATGCTGGGGGACTGTGGAGTCCAAGGAAATGAGGAAGCAGACAAGATGGCAAAGGTGGGTGCAGAAGAGAATCAGACAGAAAACATGGTTACCCATACAGAGATGAAGACTATCATCAAGTCACTCTATAGAACACCTCAATCAGAAGATGCCTACCACCATCTCTCGAGGCCAGAGCAAGTGACCATTTTTCGTCTCAGAACTGGACACAACAGACTAAACCAACACATGTACAGGCGGTTCCACCTTACGACATCGCCCGCTTGTCCTTGTGGAGAAGCAGAACAGACCACAGAGCACATACTTCAATGTTGCAGTACGTATCAGCTGCTGAGAGAAGAGATCTGGCCTTTGTCAACCTCTTCTTGAAAAGCTGTATGGGCCTGTGGAAGAACTGCAGAAAACCACAGATTTCATCTTGAGAACGGCTCTCCAAGTGTGATATCAGCGATCGAAAAGAAGAAGAACCAGTAGCCTGGTTAAGGGTATGCATGGTGATGATATAGGCATAAGGGAGTATGTAAGCGGGCATAAAAATTTTATTCTGGTAGCTAAATGCAGATATTTGATTTAGCAATTAGTGATTGAATGGTAAGTATGTTTTTATAGTGGTTAATAAAACTACAGACCAATCCACTAAAGGGGGGGGTCTGTTGGGGGTCTGTTACAGGTCTTCCAATTATGGAGAGCTACCTTACTTTCTGTGACAGCATCAGCGATTTCATTATTCCATAGCCGGAAAGGCCTCTGGCGTTTTTGGATAATCTGCAGTGATGAGGCAGTAGCAGCTGCATGGTGGGTGTCACAGAGCTTGGCGTATACAGTACATATGTCCAGCATATTCTTGATTTCAGGATTATATCCTTCCAATGCCTTCTGCTGGTACTCTATACAGCCTTTGCTATCAATTTTTCTCCAGTTTACTTTCTGTGGGGGTGGCGTTGCAGTCTGCGTCAGTTTCATTCCCAGCAGCTGAATTGCGATGTTAAGTGTGATTGAGAGAGGATAGTGATCAGAATAGTTACTGGCCATTTCATGCTTATCTACCTCTACGTTTCTATGTGATGAGTGTTCTGGTAGTAGGAAATAATCTATAGTTGAGCTCCCAGCGTTACTGGCATGTATGAATGTAGGTCCAGATGTTTTATACAATAGACCTTGTCTTTTGAACCTCTCTGATGGTTAGATCACAATTAAGATCTGCTATGAGTATATTATGTGTGACACAGTACTTTTGAGAGATTTCATATAGTTGATCTAGCGCTTCGGTAAAATGTCTTTCAACATCTGTGTCCTTTCTATATGGCATGTATACCGACACTATTAAAAGAGGAGTATCCAAGCACTGGTTCTCTATGCATTGTATTTTACTATCTCCATCAGGTAGAGGGATGACTATATGGTTGATATCTCTTGGCCAGAAGATTGAGACACCTCCATAGCCTTTTGGTTTCTGTGCTGGAGAAAGCGGGTTCATATCATCGATAGCTTTAGATGCAACTGCAAATGCTGGGTTAAAATCACCAATTTTGTCTGGAAGGATCCTATTGTCATAGCCTCTAGAAATTCTATTCAGAATTTTGATAGGTCAATGTTTTGGCAGCAATCTCTGATTTTCTGAAAGTTTTCCGGAACCATTTAAAAACAGTCCTCCTTTAATCAATAACCCGATTTCAACAAAACTTGGGTGGAATGACTAGGACAGTAGGCTTCAACATATTAAACGAGTCTTGATTGGTCACTTTTTTGGTGGCCATCTTGGATTTGACTAAAATCATCCATCATGTCTATTTAAATGCCAATGGTCCAGGTGAGCATCACAGGCCCTTGGGCCTCTTGTTAAAAATCTACCGGAAATGGTCAAAATGCTACTCCTCAGCTTCCTGACATATTTCAACCAAATTTGACTAGATGGATTCTATGGTGGTAGGCTCTAGAACATCTATTCAGTATTTTGAAGGATAAATTTTTTTGGTCAAAATCTTGGATTTTGTAAAAAAAATTAAAGGAAATTGTCAAAACACTACTCATTAGACGCTTGGCGGATTTCAACCTATTTTGGCTGGAAAGACCCTGTGGGTATAGGTTTCAGACCATGTATACAGATTTTTTATTGGTACATTTTTTTGTGAAATCTTGAATTTTATGAAAATTAACCGGATATCGCTTAAAATGCTATTCCTCATTAACTGCTAGGGCAATTTCACCCGGATTTGGATGGAAGGACCTACATATATGGTGGCAGGCTTCAGATCTACTGATCTAGTATGCAGAATTTTGATTGGTGAGTTTTTGGATGGCCATCTTGGATTTTCCACAAGTTTTGGTAAATCAGTTAAAAGCCTACACCTCATTAACCGCTTGGCAGATTTCAATCAATCTCAGCTGGAAGGACACTAGGTGGGTAGGCATCTTGGATTTTTTGAAAATTATCCATCATGTCTTTACAGTAAATGCAAATGGTTGAAATGCCAATGGTCTAGGTGAGCACTACAGGCCCTTGTTATGCAATAGTGGAAATATGCCATTTGCCTTATCATGCTATAAGTTAGAGCGTGTTTACAAGATATCTCTGAACATACTCTCTCAACAATACCGAAGTTTGAACTTAAAACAAGTTCGTTTTTTAGATCAGTTTGGTCTCTACTATTTTAATAATAAATCTAGTGTGTATTCTTGCTAACCTAACGTTCTCGTGAGGTTCTGCTATATGAGCATTATCTTTTGTTTACGATTCAGATTAAAAAAAGTCTCCTAAGACAGATAAAGAAGTCAAGAGCCTCTATTAGATGCACGTCAGACAGCTGACATAGATTAAAAAATCAGCATTCGGGGCATGTGTGTCCTAAATGTACCTCATATACTTTTGAAGTCTTGCCTGATTTGCGAGTCATGACCCCACACTTCAAGATTGGCCTTTTTTTTTAAGATCTCGTCTCCGGCCAATAAGGAGATTCGAGTTGTTGGGAATCTATTTCTCCTTCTTCACTTTCACATTCAAAAGACAAATGTAAATCCCAGGCGAAGCCCGAGGCTCCTTCTGATAGCACTATTTTGGTGAGGATTGTCCAATCCATGGAATGCCTTCAAAGACAATTTCACAACATTGATTCTTCCATTTATGATAGAATTGTTAAGATCATCTAGGGTCAGTCGTGCTCTGATGCTTCACTGGTAGAGGTGACTGAAAGTGAAGCTTCAGAGTCTGCTGGCCCTAGAAGACGGTTGTTTATTAAGTCGAAATAAATCTGCCTTAACTGACTTTCACTGTTTTAGGAGTGCTTCAAATGTTTGTTTTTTTCTGGCCTGGTCCCGGACAGGGATTCAGTTCTAGATTTATTGACGGCCCCGGTCCCCTGTGTTTTTTCCCTGGTCTGGGTCCTCTCTTTCTGGGTCGGCTTTTGGGGTTACTTCTTCATCCCTGGATCTGGGTCTTTTCCCAGATCCGGATCCGGGTCCATTCTTTTCGGCCTGCCTTTTGGATCCCCCACTTCGGTCTGGCTTTGGTGCCAGGTGGGTCCCGGCCTCCCGGCATGTCAGATTTACAGCTGTATTCTTTCTTCTAATTTTGTTACCTCTTATACTAGTCTTTTTCTCTTTTCTGCCAGCTCAGGGGCCCATTATGAATTTTAAATGAACTCTAGTAGTTCATCACATGTTCATGAAAGAAATTACAGATGCTTTCAGAAGACATTATGAATTTTCACTGATCTGTGGTAGTTCATCACATGTTCATGAGAGAAGGTACAGATGCTTTATGAACACATGAATTTTTAATGAACTCTAGTAGTTCATCACATGTTTATGAGAGATTATAGTACAGATGATGTAATAAATTATATATGAATCGTTGAAAAACAACAGCAATTCATCGTTGCAATGGCTTCCAGTCATCCTAATCTCAAAATATTCAACAACTTCCCTGTTTGTTTGCCACAGGAGTGAGATAGAGGGAATTTATCGTTGAAAGGGTTCATACAGGTGAAACAATTCTTTCAGCTATTGTTTTCAAAATAAACTATGAATTATCTAATTGATTCTCATCACCTGTGAGTTTTATTCAATTATAATATATGAACGCTTAATTTCATTCTGATATCAATGAATTGTATATCTTACTATAATAATTATGTGTTAGACATTATATATACATGTATATCCTTCTTATCATCAAAATGGTAGCAGAGCTATTTGTACTGTCTTTCCCCGACCCCACCCCAACCCCAGTGTTTTCAATATAACTGGATACCTGCCTTTAAGAGACCAGATTTTGGAATGACGGTAAAATGTGATAACAGGATTAAAAGGCGATGCACATTTTACAAGTGTTGATATTCGCAGTATATATACCAGGTTGGTGAGAAACGTCTCAATATAACAGTATTACAGCCTGTTATTTTACATATTGGGACAGAGCTCCAGATAACTTTCTTCAGTTGGGAGTATGATACTCCTTAATTTTTCAACTGACGTGTAGGGCAAAATTCATGAGGATTACAAGACTTGTTGTTACAGAATACTCCTCCCCTTCCCCAGCAATATATATAATAATAATCATAATATATGGTGTGTTCTACATTACCCTTACCATATGAAAGTGTAACAAGCAGTGCAGTGTAATTATACCATCAGATCATCATGCTACAGTATGTATGATTACTGTATTCTGTGGCTGTAGTAATAGAAACATTCTACAGCTGCAATCAGTCCTTCGTTGCTTTTGACCACTGTGTCTTGTCCTTTAACCCTCAAATTTGTTCAAGAAAATTTCTACTTTCTCAGAAAATGTCCAGTTGCAGACTAAGAGAAAATTGTTTTTGACAACTGATTAGGCACTACTGCCTACAGGTAAAATACTGTCTAATCTTAAAACAAATTGTCTGAAAGCTGTTGTTTCCAGAGACAGGATTTGGATTCAGTTACACAAATTCCAAAATATTCAGTAGGTATCATGTTGCGAACCTTGGAAACCACTGCATTAGTGTGTTTTGAAATCATTTTGACCGAAACTCGTTGCTTCGACCAGAAACAGTGACTTTCAAATATAATGTTTTCAAAAGAATCAGTCATGAATTAACAGTAGTAACTTAATCGCTCTACATTGGTGCCTATAGAGAATACTATTCTTACCGCCTACGAAACAATATTCACGGTAGCTTTTGTTGTATTTTCGAATCCATGTTATACCTGCACGCACAGTTGACACACGGCGGAGTGGGAAGCACTGGGTACGTCACAAATTGGCTCCAAGTTAAACGCTCCTAAATTTAGTAAATACTTTTTCTCAAATCCCGATTCATTTTTAGCTCACCTGGCCTGAAAGGCCAACTGAGCTTATACCGTGGCGACCGTCCATCCATCCGTCATCTGTCAACTTTTGCTTTAAAACGCTACTCCTCCTTAACTAAATTTTGGTCAAAAGATGCTATTATGCTCGGATCCGTAACTTCCATTTGAAATTTTGATTCATGAATTTTTTGGCTCAAAATCTTAGATTTTATTAAAAAATTTAACGGAAATTGTTAAATTGCTTCTTCTCCGTACCCTTTAGACCAATTTCAATCAAATTTGGCTGAACGGATCCTATGGTATTAGGTTATAGAACTTCCATCCAGAATTTTGATTTGTAAATATTTTGGATGTAAAACTTAGATTTTATTAAAAATTTACCGAAAATTGTCAAATTGCTTCTTATAATTTTGACGGATTTCAACCAAATTGGGCTCAAAGAATACTATGGTCATAGGCTCGAGAACGTCCATTCAGAATTTTGTTGGGTAAATATTTTGAGTCAAAATCCTAGATTTTATTAAAAATCTACCGGAAATTGTCAAATTGCGTCTTCTCTTTACCCGTTTGACCGATTTCAATCAAATTTGTCTGAAAGGATCCTATGGTCATAGGTTATAGAATTTGCATTCAGAACTTTGATTCGTAAATATTTTGAATGAAAAGCTTAGATTTTATTAAAAATTTACCAGAAATTGTCAAATTGCCTCATCTCCTTACCAATTTGACCGATTTCAACCAAATTGGGCTGAAAGAATCCTATGGTCATAGGCTCGTGAACATCTGTTCAAAATTTTGTTACGTAAATATTTTGAGTGAAAAGCCTAGATTTTATTAAAAATGTACTGGAAATTGTCAAATTGCTTCTCCTTACCCGTTTGACATATTTCAACCAAATTTCACTAATGGATTCTATGGAGGTAGGCCCTAGAAATTCTATTTAGAATTTTGATTGATCAATTTGTTGGGTGGAAATCTTAGATTTTATGAAAAATTTACCAGAAATTGTCAAAACGCTGCTTCTCCTCAGTTGTTTGACATATTTCAACCAAATTTGGCTAGGTATCAAGGTAGACTAGAATTTCTATTCAGAATTTTGAATGGGCAATTTTTTGGGTGGCCATCTTGGATTTTCCGAAAATTATCCATCAATTATCTACACATATTTAAATGCAAATGGTTCAAATGTTAATGGTCCAGGTGAGCGCCACAGGCCCGTGGGCCTCTTGTCTTTGTTTACTGGTGGTAGTTTATTTAATATTGTATGAAGTTACCAATAAACATCATTTGTTATTTCCCTTTTTCCTTCCTTTAAGTTGTCAATTGACATGATACACAGTGGTGTTCCTATTATAATTGTTCAATCTTGGTAATAGTCCTGAAATTACATTGTCTAGATCAGGATAGTAATAGCCGATATAATCAAGTAATTCTTGATAATCAGCATTATCACTGGCACAGGCGTAGTAGTGTCATTGGTTCAATCTGTAGGAAGTTTGTTCATGAGCAAATTGATGGTAGCGCCTCGGTTTGTATTCCCTTTACAGCCGGCCTTTAAGGTAGATTCCTTTAGTTATGGAACTACCCATTATTATAGTGTCCGCATTTTCTGTCTTCATTTTGCCCACTGTCTGGTTTTCTTTCATGAGTGCAGCTTCTGGATGAATTGAGGATGGCACTTCTTGAACTAATGTTGCTATGGGTAGAAAACCTCTAGTGATATGTGTTCTTGGTTTTGGAACTGGTTTGTAGTTTACGTCCCTAGAGACGTTTTCTTCAGGAAAATCACACATCTGGTTACACGATTCTGTCACAGATTTGTTGAGAGGTTCAATTGACACATCTTTGACAGTTTTGTTAATTGTCTGCATGTATGAGTCATTTGAAACACATATCTGTTTGACAAGATATTGATTGCAGTGTAGTTGTAGGCCTTGGAATTTGATGTTTGTTCAGTTGACCTTCAAGCTCCTTAATTTTCCGCTCCTTATCTAATAATAAATGTCAGTTTATACAGATGAGCAATTAAATCATGGTCACCAGGGATACTGTCAGAAACGGATTTCATTGCAAGTGTACTGGTCCCTGGCTGAGAATTTCCTGCCTCTGTTGTCATCAGTGCTTATGAACTTAGGCATGGTTGAACTGTCTAAAACATCATTATGAATGTAATAGTCTATGATCTGATCACTGCTTATGAACTTAGGGATGGTTGAGCTGTCTAACACATCATTATGTAGATTGCCTAAATTCATCTCAGCATTGTCACTGTAAGTACTACATTCTACGTTATAGGCTGGAGAAGCATCTTTCTGTACCATGTCCATAGGTGCCCGCTAATCACAGATGACATCCATGTTTTGTAGCCTCTTCCTTGCACATGCAGCTTGTGTTTGCTGCTATACAGTGATCATCCTGGCTGAGTGTGACTATAATCCCATTCGGTCGTGAATCACAAAACACATGTTCTTCATACCACTTCTTGAGGACACTAACAAAAAAATTCCTATATGCATCCTCCTGCTTGAATTTAACTAACACAGAGCAAGTCCTACTTGTATGGACAACAATCTCAGACAGAATGTTCTCTCCATTATCAGTAACAGACAGTGATGGAATAATCAAAGAATTGAAATGGGAAAAAAGAACTCATGCTATCAAGGAAGTTTTCCATTTTTAAATCATTGTAGATTCTTAATTCTGTTACTAAATGTGATTCAATTGAATTCATAGGCATGACCTGTAGTTCAATTTCTACCTGTAGAATTAAAAGGGTTAAATCATATTCCATTACATGTCTAAAGTTTTACACAAATATTGACAGAAACAGGACAGATGTCTGACCTAGCTATTCAAACTGCAGGAGGAGGTAACTAAAACAACACTTCTCAAATCTTGCACTAAATTATTGAGGTTGACAGGGAATCAAACCCACAACCGGGGTGGTCTATGTGATGCGTGTACAGGCGAGGTACTGTGTGACCGTCTGTGCACACAAATCACTAACTGGTGAGCGAGTTACAGTAATTACAGTCCAAATCAGCTACCACAGAATTCCACTGTGTATCAAAAAAACTTATATTGTGAAAGCCTCACCGGCAAAGTAAGACAGCGAATCAAACCCACAACCGGCGTGGTCTATGTGATGCGTGTACAGGCGAAGTACTGTGTGACCGTCTGTGCACACAAATCACTAACTGGCGAACGAGTTACAGTAATTACGGTCGAAATCAGCTACCACAGAATTGCACTGTGTATTAGAAACTCATATTGTGAAAGCCTCACCGGCAAAGTAAGACTCTGTCTTGCGGCATTGGTGTGGTGGAAGCGTTTGTGGGCTATGATGCTAGGCGCTTTTACCGGTTGTGGGTTTGATTCCCTGTCAATGCCAACAACTACTTGTATAACTAGTTTGATTTGCAAAAATTCTGAGGTGCTTTTTTGTCCTGACGCTAATGGTTAGTGTCCGTGGAGTCTGGATGTCAGTGCACTGTTTGCGCCCTCCTTTTATACTCTTTGGACTACACTAATTGTACCCGATCTTATGGGTATGTACTCGGTTTTGGTAGAAAAAAATCCATTTTTCTAGACAGTTTGTACCTGGTTGCCTGTGTACATGTACCCGATATTGTGTGTACTTTTTTAGTTTGTACCCGAGGTGTGGGTAGATGTACCCGGTTGATTGAAGGGCACGTATATGTGTACCCGGTTGTGAAAATGTACAGTAGGTTAGTACTTCTATGTGCCCGGTTTGGACTGTTTGTGTGTCCAGTTTGGACGTTTTATACCCAGTTTTAATTATTTACTAGTATCAGCTCAATTTTCAGAAGCCAAAACATATGGCATCCAGGGCAGAAGCATAACAAACCCAGTTATTCCCTGCTACAAACAAAACTATTTTCTGCAAAAAAATGGCCAAACACGCACATTCCATTGCTATGACACAGGGCTTAATTATCACAACAAAACAAAAACGTTTTGTCACACAACAAATGCGGTTTATTTAATCACATGTAATATTTGTTCAAAACAATACATTGGTGAAACAAAACGTGAGTTTCAAATTCATATTAAAGAACATATACGGGATATAAAACATAAGAAAGACATACCAGTTGCAGAACATTTTAATCTTCCCAGGCACAACTACACTTCAGTCGACCACAGAATCATTGAAGTGCTCCATCACGATCCTGATTCCCCGGAAGCCACTTCTTTCCGTAAGGAACGTGAGAAATTCTGGCTTCATCAGATGCACTGCATGAGTCCAATCGGGATTAATCACACCGATTGGTAACAAACTCTACCTGAAAGTATTAAAATAAATACATTACTTGTATAACTAGGGTATTGAGAGTTACTAAAACAACACTGCCACCTAGCTTAAGCTATTGATGGTCACTAAAGCGCGTCACATCTACGTGGTTATTTTGGTAAGTAAATTAACAAAAAGGCTTTAAATTTATATTGTTTTCTTTTCTTCTTCTTCTTTTCGATCACTGGTATCACACTTGGAGAGCCGTTCTCAAGATGAAATCTGTGGTTTTCTGCAGTTCTTCCACAGGCCCATACAGCTTTTCAAGAGAAGAGGTTAACAAAGGCCAGATCTCTTCTCTCAGCAGCCGATACGTACTGCAACATTGAAGTATGTGCTCTGTGGTCTGTTCTGCTTCTCCACAAGGACAAGCGGGCGATGTCGTATGGTGGAACCGCCTGTACATGTGTTGGTTTAGTCTGTTGTGTCCAGTTCTGAGACGAAAAATGGTCACTTACTCTGGCCTCTTCTGATTGAGGTGTTCTATAGAGTGACTTGATGATAGTCTTCATCTCTGTATGGGTAACCATGTTTTCTGTCTGATTCTCTTCTGCACCCACCTTTGCCATCTTGTCTGCTTCCTCATTTCCTTGGACTCCACAGTGTGAGGGGATCCACTGCAATGCTATCCGAAAGCATTTGATGGTTTGTAGTGCTTCTTCAAGTTGTGGCAGCTTACCTTTGGTGATAGCCTCAAGGACGGAGCGGGCATCAGATAAAAAGACAATCTGTGCAATAGGGTCTGCTGTTCTGCTGATGGTATTAGCTGCATGAACCAGTGCTTCGACTTCAGCTCTGTAGTTTGTGCAGTGTTTGCCCATCGGTATTGCAGCTGACTCATGTTGTCCGTTTGGATACTGTATGTGCAGTCCGGCGCCTCCGCTCCTAATTGCATCTTTGGCTGATCCATCTGTGTAGATCCTTATCCATGTCTCCTGAGGGTACATTTCTTCCAGCATGGCTAGGGTCAGGGCCTTCTTGCTCACATCACTGTGTTCATCTTTGGTTGTGAGATGAGGTACTGTGGTGCGAATAGCTATGCTCTCTAGTTTGTTTTCCCAGGGTGGAGGATCAAGGGTGTGGTTTGGGTCTTCTATTTGTGCTGGCAACATTTCTTGGTGTTTCCTTTGAAGTGCTTTCGTCTCTTTTACAAAACTTGATCTTTTAAGTATTCCTGATGACAGCTGTGCTTGCCTGATCTTCATCGGGTGGTTGCTGAACGATTTGAACTTTGCAGCTTGGATCAGTGCTTTGCATTCCCTTCCTTTGCTAAGTGGGGGGATGCCTGCTGTATGCTGTTGATCTCATTCCACCGGTGATGATGCGCAGTGCCTGGTTTTGTACTCTGTCGAGGTTCTGTTGATGAGATTTAGCTGCTGTCATCCATGAGCTGGATTCATACTCAAGGTGTGGTTGTACGGCACCTAGGTAGATGGTCTTGAGGATCCTTTCATTGGCACCCAACTTTGTTCCTGCCAGCTTCCTCATGATGTTTAGCTTTCTTCTGGCTTTTGCCTCTGCATTCTGTATGTGCTCCTTCCATGTTAATCTTCTGTCGTAGGTGACTCCCAGGTATGTCTGCTGGTCCTCGTACTCGAGTGGAGTACCGCCAAGTGTCAGATTACCAACCTTGGTTTTGGTGGACAGTGAGAATAGCATGGCTGATAATTTTTCTTTGTTGATGGTAATACACCAGCGATTGGCCAAAGCTGTAATTCTGTCCAAGGCGAGCTGCATTCTGTACGTGGCAGTCGTTGTGTACTCCTCGGTGCACCAGCATAGAGGGCTGCTTGGATCCCATTGGGCAGCTCTGCTACAATGTCATTAATGAAGAGTATGAACAGAGTTGGTGATAATACTCGGCCTTGTGGCACCCCTGGTCTCAGCAATACATTCTGTCCAGATTGTCCATCCACCAGCACCCTAGCTCTGCGATTGTGTAGGTACGACTTGGTCCATCAGAACATGTTGCCACCGATGCCTGTGCGCCGGAGCTTCACGAGGAGGCCATCCTTCCACACCTTGTCAAATGCCTTCTGCAGATCGATAAAGGCAGCTAGCATCACCTTCTTGGCTTGAAAAGTGTCCTCTATGACCTGTGCAAGATGTGTTGTTTGATCTTCTGTGCTCCTGTATCTTCTGAAGCCGGCCTGCTCTGAATCTATAATGTTCTCCGACTCCAGGTACTACTGCAACCGCTGGTTGATGATGCGCTCCATGGTCTTGCATATGCAGCTTGTAAGACTGATAGGACGGTAGCTCAGCACTTTCGTCTTGTTCTTCCCTTTTTTTCAGAATAGGAGTCATTCTGGCTTCCTTCCAGCATTGAGGAACCTCTCCATTCGTCCAACTGAGATTAAAGATGTCTATCAACTTGCGGAGAGATGCATTACCAAGGTGTTGGATCATTTCATTCGTAATGCCATCTGGCCCAGGAGATTTCTTCTTCAATTGGCGGATAGCCTTCTTCAGTTCTGCTAAACTAATGTCAACTTTCATTGCATCGTGAGTGTTGGTGTCTGTTCTTTCCTTTTGCTCTTTTCTAACCTCTTTGACGCATCCGTGGTATAGAAATGTTGCTTTCTTTTGCATATGCCTTCGCAAAGGCATCTGCAGCCATCTTTCCTGTCAGTGTTTGTCCATCTTCTTCAAGAGTAATCTTCTCTCCCCCGACACCCTCATCATTCAGTGCTTTAGTCAGTCTCCATAGCTTTGTGGTGTCTCTAAATTAAACCCTGCCATCTTTTCCCTCCAGCTTCTTCTTTTGGCCTCCAGCTTGGTCTTTAGATACCTGGCTTTAGTTTGTTGTAGCGTGAAGTGGTTTTCATGACAGGGATTACCCTCTGCATCTTCTCTGGCCGTGTCTAGTTTATCATGTGCTGCTTGCAGTTCTGTTGTCCAGTAGGGGGCGGTAGTTTTTCCTGAACCCTCAAGGAATCGCTTCGTTGGCAGCCTTGACGATACTTGAATTAAATTCCTTGACCACATTGTTGATCTTTCTCCCTTCTACTGCTATATTTTGGGTAAGCTCACTGGAACGAATGCCGAACAGACTCCAATTTGCCTTTTTGTAGTCCCACCTTGGATGTTGAGGTGTACTTGTCGAAATACTTCCAGAAAGAGAGAGGAGTACTGGGCGGTGGTCGCTTCCTCCTAACTGCGATCCGACCACTCTACTGAGGTTTCTGTGAATGTCTTCTGTACAAAATGCCAAGTCCGGCGTTGTTGTCGAGGTGGCGCGAGTAGAAGGTAGTCTGATCTGTGGGATCGTTGACATCTTGCCATGCTTCAAAGTCTTCTCGTTTATCAAGTGTTCTGTATCCCCAGCTCTGGGACTGGCTATTAAAGTCTCCCGCAATGAGGAAGTGGCAGTCCGGGACCTGGATTGTGTCAAGTGAGAGATTCTTGTCATTAGGGCAGTAATAATTGACAATGTCAATCACAGAGTTGCTGGTTGTTACCTTGATCTTGATATATTCTGCCTCTTCCATAAAGGTTTTGATCTGGCTGGCGTTCACGCTGTTTCGGACCAAGGTGATCACCCCACCTTTCTTTCTTCCTCTTCGATCACACTGGAAAATCTGGTAGCCTCTGATCTTAAATGGTTTTCCTTCTTGCAGGTGTGTCTCGTGGATGCAGCAGATATCAATGTTGTTTTCGTACAGGAACTGTTCGAGCTCTGATTTCTTGTTGGTAACCCCTTCTGCGTTCCAGTGCTTGGTGTAGATACTGGGGTTCTCTTTGGGGTTGGTCTTCTCTTTTGGTTGGCCAGTAGCTCTCCATCCTCGTCCCCTGGCTCCACAAGACGAGTTGATGGGACCTCCAGTAGCTGAGGGTGGGCTCCTTCAAGGCGTGGAGCCCGGCGCTGCACTTGCCTGGCGGATCCTCACAGGGCGAGCACCATTTCGGTTAATTCGATCTCCAAGTGTCATTTCATTAGCGTTGTGCATAATGCTCTGGTTAGCCCCTACAAATGTCTGGATTGCCACCCAGTGGGTTACACCCCCGCGCCACGTTGAGGCCGAGCATATAGTCTTAAACAGGGGTTGTTTTCTTTTCAAAACGTTATAAACATTTAGTTAAAAAAAAAAAGTTTGCCATTATAAAGCCAGTGTCCTAAGCTAAATTTACACATAGAATTCAACTTTGTAACTTAAACAGAAACTAGGAAAAATTTACAAAAACATCTCAGAAAAAAACCTGTGTCTGCTTGCTGGTAGCTGGTAAATCTAGTCAAGTTATGTAAATAATTGTAGCTGTCACATAGAAATTTTAACACCCTTTTCATCTTTCATAAGATGATATTAGTAATTTAACGCGGTGTCGTTAAGTCTTTCAGTTTTCAGTTCTCTTTCAAAGCACTCATGAATGTTGGTGAATAATTAGTAAATAATTTTACCGGGAGCCAATTCACCTGCCTATTAGCAGCATCTTCCAGTCAAATTATTTGAAAATAATTATAGTCAACAAAATTTTTATTAAATTATAACACATTTATATATAGTGTCATTGGAGTCTTGAAAGGGTTAAATTTATGAATGGTGTCATAAAATTACTGTGTGATTTATGTAGTAATAGACCATCTCTCAGTGGAATTTAAAAGAACATTTACCATAATTCTTTTAGATTTTTTTATCATATTTCTCAAGCTCGCTTAAATTGCACTGACAGGTGGCTTGAGAATGCTCCATGTGTTCAACGAGCTTTCATGATCTGGCCAGATGTCAAATATGTTCAGCGTGTTGAAACAACATTCAAGAAGAGTGACAAACCAACTTGAAAGCCCTATTTAGTGGTGAAAAATGCCGCAACGACGGATCCACTGAGCATCCCTAAGCTTCAATCAATTCTCTCAATCGCCAGTGTTTTGAATCCATTTCTGAGTTTATATCAGACTGACTGACCTATGATCCCATTTCCCGAAAGTGACCGTCATAATGTTGTAAGGAATTTAATGAAGCGTTTCATCAAACCTGATGTGTTGAAATCTATGGACAGCTTAGGTAAACTAATAAAAGTTGATGTCAAATTAAGAAACAACTACTGTGAACACCATAAGATAGATGTGGATTTTGTTACTGATGCAAAATTGAAATAACTACTTGCATTGCGGAAAATTAGTGATCAGCGTTTGAAGTATTTTTGCATGGAAGCTAGAGATTTTCTGATATCTACTGTTCATAAAATACTTGAAAAAGCCCCTTGTTAATTACCTGAATCCCCTGCCACTTGTTACAGAGCTATTTTCCACCTATATGAGAACACGGGGGATTAGCTTGGTGGAAATAGCTCTGCTACACTATAGGGTAAGTAAGATAAGAGGTGATGACACTTTAATAACCAATAAGGATAATAACAATATATCTTAGTACTAAATAAATGCCTGATGCTTGGTCTGTCTATGTCAGATCCAAAAGTCTGAATGATCTGAGCTGTGTTTGTTTGCTACATTTTTGGTGGAGTGTAGTCATGTGATTTACCATATATGGGCATTTTTTGTGTCTAGTCACGTGACGGTGTGTTGGGCTTTTCTCGGCGGTACATAGTGGCTGGTGGTATGGGTTATGGGCGGTACTGGCAGTACATGGCGATGTTTGGGTGACAGTGTTGGCGATACTGGCGCTTTTGTGCTGGCAGTACTGGCGGTTTTTTCTGCAGTATTTTGGCGGTACCATGTTATAGTTTATTTTTTAGCGTTTGGAGGTACTTGTAATTATGTTGTTGGCTTTTGGTGGTAGTGTGTACCCATGGTTGGTGGTACTGAGGGGAAAAGGAGAAGAGGAAAAAAGGGGGCTGGGGTTTGGTGAGTATGGTGGGGGGGGGGGGGGCTGGGAAAGTGGGATTGGCGGTAACAGTGGTTTGGGAGGGTGGGGAAATTGGAGTGAGTGGTGGGGTACTTAGGGGGTGGGTGGCGGTGTTTCGGTCTTGGGTTTTTGGCTCACCTGGCCTGAAAGGCCAAGTGAGCTTATGCTGTGGCGACCATCCTTCGTCCGGCAACTTTTGCTTTAAAATGCTACTCCTTAACCAATAGCCGAATCTTAACTAAATTTTGGTCAAAGGATGCTATTGTGCTCGGATCCGGAACTTCCATTTGGAATTTTGATTAATAAGTTTTTGTCTCAAAATCTTAGATTTTATTAAAAATTTACCGGAAATTGTTAAATTGCTTCTTCTTACCCTTTTGTCCTGATTTTGGCTGAAAGGATCCTATGGTCATAGGTTATAGAACTTCCATTCAGAATTTTAATTCGTAAATATTTTGGGTGAGATTTTATTAAAAATTTATAGGAAATTGTCAAATTGCTTCTTCTTAGAATTTTGACCGATTTCAACCAAATCTATGGTCATAGATTATAGAATTTGCATACAGAATTTTGATTCATAAATATTTTGGGTGAAAAACTTAGATTGTATTAAAAATTTACCGGAAATTATCAAATTGCTTCTCCTTACCATTTAGACTAATTTCAACCAAATTCGGCTGAAAGAATCCTATGGTCATAGGCTCTAGAACTTCCATTCAAAATTTTGTTGCATAAATATTTTGAGTGAAAATCCTAGATTTTATTAAAAATTTACCGGAAATTGTCAAATTGCTTCTACCCATTTGACCGATTTCAGTCAAATTTGGCTGAAAGGATCCTATTGTCATAGGTTATAGAACTTGCATTCAGAATTTTGATTCATAAATAATTTGGGTGAAAAACTTAGATTTTATTAAAAATTTACCGATAATTGTCAGATTGCTTCTTCTCCTTACCATTTTGACCAATTTGAACCAAATTGAGCTGAAAGAATCCTATCGTCATAGGCTCTAGAACTTCCATTCAGAATTTTGCTGCGTAAATATTTTGGCTGAAAATCCTAGATTTTATTAAAAATTTACCAGAAATTGGAGTGAAATGATTCTATTGAGATAGGCTCTAGTACTTCTATTCAGAATTTTGATTCATTAATTTTTTGCGTGAAAATCTGAGATTTTATTTAAAAAAATTCAAAGATTTGTCAAATTGCTTCTTACCATTTTGACTGATTGTAATGAAACTTGGTTGGGAGAATCCTATGGTGGTAGGTCTCAGATCTTCTATTCAGAATTTTGATTCATCATTTTTTCCTGTAGCGATCTGGGATTTTATGAAAAAGAAAGAAGGTATGAAATTATCTGTATTGAAGATGAGTGAGTAGGTACATACACCCATTTGTGTGGAATGTGATTCATAACTCATTGTTATGAAAATATAAGTGAGAAGAATGAGGCGAAAAAGATGATACATAATTAGCACAGGTGAGTAACAGTATAATAAGAAAAGCTTTAGTAGTCCTCCATTACGTAGAGCGTGTGCATCTCCATATGGTGCATTATTTTCTTCAGTGACCTGGAGAGATTCTTGGTGTCCTCCAGTTTAAAGACTAGATAGCACTGGAGGCAGTCTGTATTAAAAATCTGGAGGTCCTTGGTGACCGCCAGTGATTCTTTTACCACATTGTTGGTTTCTATTGTCTCGAAGATGGAGATGTCCGAGAAGGTTTTCCTCGCTGAAGCTTCCTTGGGTTTTGGGTTGGTGACTGGTAGCTAGAACATTGACCGATGATGGGATTAGTACTTCTTCTTCCGAGTTGTCGGAGATTGGTGAATATTGGCCAAAAAGTTCCATTCTGAATTCGCTTATCGTTTTGCTGGTGATGTTTCCTGCTGTTCTTATAGTGTTTGTACTTGTTCTTGGATTTGTATTGTGATCTATTATATTGGTACCCAGTTCTGAATGAAGGTTAAAGAATATTGATGCATAAAAATCTGCATCGCTGTTACTGCCAAAAAGGTTTAAGAAATAATTATACACTTGCTGTGAGAGTTCTAGAGGTACTGTTTATTCTGGAGTTCTGTTAGGGTTATTGATTGTTGGGATTTTGTATCACTTTAGATATGGGTATCCGATGGAGTGGATGGTCCCCGTATCCTTCCTGTATCTGTGGCGGTAGGAATGATGATATTGCTGCGTTTTTTCTGCTTATTGGCTGGCGGTAACAGGATCCCGACTCCTATGATTTTGAAAGGATTTTTCAGCCGCTTGTTCGCTTCTTCTGATAGTTTATGCCCTCTTACTAGGTGTTTTTTCAGATACCAGGTCCTTAGGAAGGGCTGGTTGCACTTGTCACAATGCCATTGTGGTAAACCATTGTTATGACATGTCTTCGTGTGCCTATATGGCGATGATTTATTTTTATAAAGTGCTGAGCAGGTTTTGCTATGATACATTTTTGCAGAGAAACTAATTGATCATTGTTGTAGAAATTTTGTTGTCATTGGATGACGTCGTTTTATTATAACATCATTGGAGCATGCATACTATAGTGTGACATCAAGGTGGCATCATAGGAGTGTGTGTAGGCTAAGTAAGAAGATGAAATGGAGGGTAGAGGGAGGGGGTGGGGGAAAGGGGCCTTTTTCCTGGTGGGAGGGGGGAAAGGAGAGGGTTAGGATTTTTATGGGGAGATGAATATGTAGATGCGCGCATGGTAAATGAATGGTAATAACCATGTGGAATGTACCGGTGGTGGGGGTGGGGTGGGGTGGGTGTGTGGGTGGTGGTGGTATGATCCTGTATTCCACGTCATTTCTGTGATGCCCGGGTCTGTTGAAATGGCGTGATACTGGTGTGTCATGTCTTTCATGTTTGTAGAGCTTTGTAATGGAGCATAGGTGCTCTTGGATCCTGTTCTTGAAAGGTCTCAGTGTTTTTAGCTCACCTGGCCTGAAAGACCCAAGTGAGCTTATGTCGTGGCGACCATGCGTCGTGTGTCCGTCTGTCGTCTGTCCGTCCGTCAACTTTTCCTTTAAAACAACTTCTTCTCAAGATACACTTGGCCGATTTCAATTATATTTGGCAGGATGCATCCCTAGGGCATAGAGATTCAAGATTGTTCAAATGAAGTCGAGCGGCCAAAATCCAAGATGGCCGCCAGCCAAAATAGTTGATTTTTAGAAACCCTTTAAAAAATCTCCGAAACCGCTGGAGGAATTGATTCAAAACATATGACACATCATCTATTGCAACGGTAGACCTAAGTTTGTTCAAGGCAACCTGATTGGCCTATTTGCCTGGCAGCCATCTTGGATGACCTAGTTTTCGCGAAAATGACTTCTCCCGAACCGCTGAAGGGATAGGTCTGAGATTTGGTAAATATGCTTAGGGACCAAGGTCCATTCAAGTTTGTTCAAGGGAAGTTCGTACATTTAAAAACATGGGCGCCATCAACCAATCAAAATTTAGCGTTTGTTGGTCATATTGGCTTTTTTGTATTTGATGTATTTTGATGGCGAAAATTGCTTTATATATGCTTATCAGTGTGGCGAGTTCAAATATGCCACTTTCGAGACTATCGGATAAACGGTTTTGCTGCCATCTTGGTTTGTTTTCCCGCCGTAGGCTCCCATAGTAAAGCAATGGGCCCATAGTAAAGCAATGGGGAATTATTTAAACGACTTCTTCTCAAGAACCACTGGGTCAATTTCAATTATATTTTGGAGGAAGCATTTGGAGGGCATAGAGATCTAAGTTTGTTCAAATGAACCCGATCGGCCAATTTGTCCGGCGCCCATCTTGGATTTAGGCCGATTTTAGGAAACGTCTTGGGGGATTGATGCAAACTTCATGAAATATGATTTATGGCAAGGGAACTTGATTGGTCAAATGGTTTGGCGGCCATCTTGGTTGACCTAGTTGTAGTGAAAATGGCAGACATGATTAGGGCCTAAGGGCCATTAAAGTTTGTTCAAGAGAAGTTGATTCATCAAAAAACCTGGCCGCCGTGGGCCAATAAAAATATAGCATGTTTGGTGGCCATATTGTATTTTTTTATTTGATGGATTTTGAGGCCGAAATTGGGTTTATATAGGTTTTTGTGTATTCTGATCTCAAATTTGTGATTTTCGAAGCTGTCGGATAAATGGTTTGCTGGCCATCTTGTTGATAAAGAGCATTCTAGTGTTACATATGCAATGGCGACCGTCCGTCGTCTGGCGTCCGTCAACGCTTCCTTTAAACAACTTCTTCTCAAGAACCACTGGGCCGATTTTAATTATATATGGCAGGAAGCATCCTTAGGGTATAGGGATTCAAGTTTGTGCAAACGGGGCCAAAATCCAAGATGGCCGTCTGCCAAATCGACCGATTTTGAGAAATGTCTGAAAATCTCTGAAACCGCTCAGGGGATCGATTCAAAATTCATGGAATATCATCTAGGCGTGTAGCTGAACTAGTTTGTTCAAGGGAACTTAATACTCCATATGGTCTGCCGGCCATCTTAGATGACCTACTTTTCGCGAAAACGACTTCTCAAGAGGCACTGAATGGATCGGGTCCAAATTTGGGAAATGTATTATGTTGTGGCGGCCATCCGTTGTGTGTCCGTCGTCCGTCCGTCAACTTTTCCTTTGAACGACTTCTTCTCAAGAGCCGCTGGGCCAATTTCAATTGTATTTGGCAGGACGCATCCTTAGGGCATAGGGATCCAATCGGCCAATTAGGCTGGTAGCCATCTTGTATTTTGGCCGATTTTTAGAAATGTCTTTAAAAATCTTCTCCGAAACCGCTTGAGGGATTGAAGGAAACCTGATGAAATATGATCTAGGGCAAGAGCTCAACCAAATTTGTTCAAGGGAACTTAATTGGTCAAATAATTTGGTGGCCATCTTGGTTGACCTAGTTTTAGTGAAAATAACATCTCCTGAACCACTGAAGGGATCAGGCCGAAATTTGGCAGATATGATTAGGGACTAAGGGCCAGTAAAGTTTGTTCAAGAGAAGTTGATCCGTCAAAAAACATGGCCGCCGTGGGCCAATCAAAATATAGCATGTTTGGTGACCATATTGGATTTTTTTATTTGATGGATTTTGAGGCTGAAATTGGGTTTATATAGGTTTTTGTGTATTCTGATCTCAAATTTGCAATTTTCGAAACTGTCGGATAAACGGTTTGGCGGCCATCTTGGATCATTTTCCCGCCAAAAGCTCCAATACTAAAGCAATGGGAAATTAAAAATATCTTCTCGAGAACTGCTGGGCCGATTTGAATCATATTTGGTATGAAGCATCCTTAAGGCATAGCGATTCAAGTTTGTTCAAACGAACCCGATCGGCCAATTTGGGCTGCGACCATCTTGGATTTTGGGTGATTTTTAGAAATGTCTTTAAAAATCTTCTCCCAAACCATTTGAGGGATCGATTCAAGACTCACAAAATATGATCTAGGGTAAGCGCTGAATCAAGTTTGTTCAAGGGAACTGGATTGACGAAATGGTTCAGCTAATTTTCACAAAAAACAACTTCCCCAGAACCGCTGAAGCGATCAGGCTGAAATTTGTAATATATAATTAGCAACTAAGGGCGATTAAGATTTGTTCAAGAGAAGTTGATTTGGCGGAAAACATGGCCGCGGTGGACCAATCAAAATATAGTGTTTGGCAGCCATATTGGATTTTTTTATTTGATGGATTTTGAGGCCAAAATTGGGTCTATATATGTTTTTGGGTATTCTGAGCTCAAATTTGCAATTTTTGAAACTGTCGAATAAACGGTTTGGCGGCCATCTTGCATAATTTTCTCGTCAAAAGCTCCCATGCTTCTTAAGCAATGGGAAATTTAAAATGTCTTCTCGAGAACTTCCAGGCCGATTTGAATTATATTTGGCAGAAAGCATCCTTATGGCATAGAGATTTAATTTTGTTCAAACGAAGCCGATTCGGCCAATTTGGCCGGTGACCATCTTTGATTTCGGCCAATTTTTAGAAATGGCTTGAAAAATCGCGTTCTCCGAAACGGCTTGGTGAATCGATTCAAAACTTATGAAACCTCATCTAGTCAAAGAGGTAAGCCAAGTTTGTTCAAGACAACTTGATTGACCGAATGGTTCGGCAGCCATCTTGGATGACCTAGTTTTCCCGAAAACGACTTCTCCAGAACCGCTGAATGGATCAGGACAAATTTGGGAGATATGATTAGGGACTAAGGGCCATTAAAGCTTGTTCAACGGAAGTTGCTCCATCAAAAAACATGTCCGCCGTGGGCCAATAAAGATGTGGCGTGTTTGGCGGTTTATTTGATGGATTTTGAGGTCAAAATTGGTTCTATATATGTTTTTGGATATTCTGAGCTATGTCAGTAGCAGTAAGGCAAGTTCAAACCAAATCTTAGCATCTGTTTGTATGGACCGACATCAGTGCCCTAAGTGCGACGCCAACTTCACCCACTTAAAACAGGGCTATTGGTGGTGCTACTACTTAATGATTTTCGATTATACACATCCCAGTAAAAATTACTGAGAATAAGTGTCTATAAACTATATGACAACACATTTCCTCTGATGAGTATAACCCAAACACGAGTACGAAATGCCAGAAGTCTGGATAAAAAAATCGAAGGGTCCATCAACACAATAGACCAATGCCTTAACCTTTTATTCACAGATCTATCCCTATACCCGATGTATAAAACTGCAAATCGGGTACACAATATTTACCAACCGGGTACAATCGGGTACACATACACTCGGGTACACCAACAAACATAAGACAAACAAGTTGGGTACACCTAACCTCATGTACAATCGGGTACACGTACACTCGGGTACACCAACAAACATAAGACAAACAAGTCGGGTACACCTAACCTCGGGTACAAAAAGTACGCCGATCGGGTACACATACACATAAGATCGGGTACAAAATCTACAACAACAATAGGATGTGTCTACCAAATTCGTGTACATACACATAGGATCGGGTACACTCGGGTACAAGACACTATAAAAGGGGCGCACAAACAGTGCATCGGCATCCAGATTCAACGGACACTAACCGTTAGCGTCAGGACAAACCTAGCATCTTACAAGCTTTTCTAAAAAAATTTCATAATTTGCTTGAGAAAAGCGTGATTTCAACCAAAAAGACTTAAAAGATGGATACACTGACTGCAGCAACATCTGCTATATCAATCAAATCTACAGAAACGATTGTAGATATGGTGAACAACGCTGTCATTTCCTCTGATGAGTATAACCCAAACACGGGTACGAAATGCCAGAAGTCTGGATAAAAAATGGAAGGGTCCATCAACACAATAGACCAATGCCTTAACCTTTTAATCACAGATCTATCCCTATACATGATGTATAAAACTATACAAATCGGGTACACAATATTTACCAACCGGGTACAGTCGGGTACACGTACACTTGGGTACACCAACAAACATAAGACAAACAAGTCGGGTACACCTAACCTCGGGTACAAAAAGTATGCAGATCGGGTACACATACACATAAGATCGGGTACAAAACCGACAACAACAATAGGATGTGTCTACCAAATCTGGGTACATATACATAGGATCGGGTACAACCAGGTACAATCGGGTACACTCGGGTACAAGACACTATAAAAGGAGCGCACAAACAGTGCATCAGCATTCAGACTCAACGGGCACTAACCGTTAGCGTCAGGACAAACCTAGCAGCTTTTCTAAAAAAATTTTCCTACATATTGTTTGTCACAAGAATTGCAGCTTTGGAGGTATACTACATTGCGAGTTCTGCAGTTGTTATTACACCACAAAAACATCCATTACCGTTCAATCACTACTTGCTAAATCAAATATCTGCATTTAGCTATCAGAATAAAACTTTTATGCTCGCTTACATACTCCCTAATGCCAATACCATCACCATGTAGACCCTCAACCAGCCTTCTGGTAGAGGGACCCCCTGCATTAGCCTTACAATAGACTGGCACCAGTCTGTACACACTCCTTGGTGACGCCTGTCACTAAGCACGCACGCGCATGCACAGTAGGTCCCAAATGTGAAAACTGATGCACTTTTCAAATATTCTGCTAGCAGATCAGTTCGCCTGCTATCATATGGATAAAAGTTTATAGCTTTGCACTGAAAAGTTCAGCTACATTTAATTCTCTGACTCAAGAAAACATGCCTACCATGAAATCTTTCTTGCCTATGTTATGTTTAACTTTCATGTCATGGTGTTTTAGAGGGTTTTTGTAACTCTAGTTTGGAGTTACCAGTTTTCGTGTCAGTACTCCCGTTTTCGAGGTCTGTGAAACCATGCCTATTATATACCATCAAATTACCATGTTATAAAATAGCCAAGTACCACTCTTATTACGTAGATCTTTTATAGTGCTTTCAAACATTTTATTCAGGAATCACTGTGATTCCAGTCTTCAGTCAGATTTCACGCACTTCCAGACAAGAGATGAAATCTCTGAAGTAAAAGTCTGGTGATTCAAAGAATAAGTCTGGTTATTCATCCTGAGGTAGGAGCCAGACAAAAGACCATATAAGTCTTGAGGGTCTGCATAACCCTCATGCGATGGCATCAGTGGCGGAAGCTTCCGATCCTTCATCTCATGCATAAGTTTATCTTTCCCGTAATTCTTATTGCCAGAAAAGAGATCTTCCATCTCCTCTGCTCCCGTCTCTGCTCCTGGCTTGTCCGGGCAAGCGGGTTTGCATTCCGGTTTGTCTTCTGGTTTTACCGGGCATCCGGATATGAGCACTGATTGTCTGGCTTGGCTGAACATCCGGTGTCTCATGATTTTCTGGCATTTCCGTCCACTTCCATTATTTCTGTTTCCAGCAGTAGTGCATCTATTTCCGTTTCCGGTTTTTCAGCTTCCTCTTCCGGTAGTAGTGTTGCTACTTCCGGTAGGAAGAATGCTTATCTGGGTCTGTTGGACCTGGCATTGCATCATTCATCTATTTCCGTTTCCAGTTTTTCAGCTTCCTCTTCCGGTGGTAGTGTTGCTACTTCCGGTAGGAATAATGCTTATCTGGGTCTGTTGGACCTGGCATTGCATCATTCATCTATATCCGTTTCCGTTTTTTTCAACTTCCTCTTCTGGTAATTCTGTACATCCAGGTTGTAGGATCTTGATCAGTTTCCGGTAGTCTACTTCCGGTTTACACATTTCCGTTTCCTATTTTTCCGCATCCGGATTTCGTACAGCCGGGGATAAGGTCATTTCCGGTTTTCATGGATCTTTCTGGTGTTCTAGGATTATCTTCCGGGTCTGTCTTCCTGTTTTGGATTTCAGGTGATAGAAAACTTCCTGGGGTTCCAGTTTTGTTCTTCAAGTCCGGTTTACATGTTCGCCTTCCTAGAATCTTGTCATCTTCTTGCTTAAGATTTAGTCTTATTTCCGTATTTGTTTAATATTGGAAATGTTTGATGGCTGAAAATATTCATACCGAGTTATTGCCAGTCTTGTAGTCTCTCTTGGAATTGTAGTCTATTCAGACATTTATTCGTTTATCAGTGACAATTTTCAACGTAATTAAAGACTTCTGACTGGTTGCCGTATGGGTTTTTCTGTTGCAGATTATTTTATATGCGCATATCATCAGCCGATAAGTCAGTCTGTATTCTACGCATTATCTCGAGATACGATTTTTACTTAAATCCAACTTTAGATGGCCAGTTGTCTTCGGGCAATTCAGCCTTTCTTCGCCCTCCTTTTACCTCTTATGTCGGCAGGTTGACATATTTATTCTAACCAAAGGGAGTGAATTTGTAGAGGGAAAAACTGATTCCTGCGTAAATCGTAGTCTAATTTGTCAGTCGCTGAAAAGAATTAGATTCAGTAAAGGTTTCATAGGGATCAGTATGACTACAAGATTAATGTCTACAAGAACAATAGTCGCTTAGAAAAGATAATCAAGCGGATAAGGGGGCAGGAAGAAGGAATATAAGCACGCATTCTTCTTCTGCGCTGACATAGTTTCGGTGAGTTCGCTTTGTTTTCATTTATTTTTTCCCAGAATTTTGGTTGTTTTCCCTATTCTAGCATAATTTTTTGCTCTATTTTGACTGGGTTGCTGCAGGCGTCTCAGGACAGTGGTTTTCGGTGGGCGGGGACTCGGGATTTGCTGGGTCTTTTGGGGGCGTTTTGGCTGAGGGTTGTTGGTGAAGCGAATTCCAGTCGAGTCGGCCCAATTGACAACCCGGCCTACTTAAATTAGTCAGCTCGGCCTAAGATAAAAAGTCCTGTCTGCCCGATTTAATAAAAGTCAAATAGGCCTAGGAATGCATTCACCTGGCTTCTTTCTTCTTCTTTTTGATGGCTGGTATCACACTTGGAGAGGCGTTCTCAAGATAAAATCTTTTCACCCGGCTGGAAGCGTGGAATAATTGTGAATCTCATATTTCTATATCCTTGATTTCGGAACTTTTCTTCAAAAATTGATGATATGGATATATGAGATCCCTCTTATACCAGTCGTATTATACCAGCATTAGTCGTCTGTTGGTGTAACTAATAATATTTACTGGCGTTGACGTCTCTTTATTAAAAGACAGTCAGAATTATTAGTGTCTATTATTTTCACTAACGCGGAACTATTATACATAGACATAGACAATCTTTATCCTAAAAGCACTATCTTTTTAAGACGATGGCGATCTTAAGATATTACCGAGATTTCCGTGTGTGTCATGGTATACAGATTATCGTGTGTAGTAGCTACCATAGAAGTCTAGGTAGGCCTGCTACACTCGATAATCTTTATCCTATTTAAGCGTGCTGGTTAGCCCAATAATATTGCTATAGCTATGTTCATATGTACATTTAAATGCGCAGTGTCAGTTCGGCCTGGTAGTGCACCTATAGGCATATACATGTGTGCACATATGTGCATTCGTATGTGGCTATGGGTGGTACTGTAGGGTCAGCTCGACCCAAGGGTATAGTCGCACATGATAGGCATAAACATAGGTCGAGTTGACCTGGGCTGAGTTGGATCTAGGCCGAGTTGAGGCTGGGCCGGTGTGTATTTGGGCCGAGTTGACTGGATACCGGTGAAGCCACTGGTAACTTTCGGTCGGATTGTTCCCGGACTGTTCGGTGGGTCTTGGGTTTTTTGCTCGTTGAAGTTGTTGTCTGGGGGCTGGCGGCGGGCTGGTTGGAGTGGGGTTGGGGTTGCACTGGAGGGGTGGAAGAATGGCCGAGAATCTTTGGATTTAAGAAACCACCTACAATTTTCGGTCAAAATGTTTTCAAAATATTTTGCAGATCCAGAGATATTACAGTTGTAATATGTTGTCTGCAAAATTCAGTATCCAGACCGTTAATATCAAGTATCAGTGTTCAATCTTTCCTTTTATTGGGATTTCTAACACAATGTCATTTGTTATTACAAAGCTGAAATTATTGATTCTAAGTCTATAAATATAAGAATCAATAAATATATAAAAAATCTTTTAAGTTTTCTGCCTCTTGGCATAACTATCGAATGGTTTAGGATATCAAATTGTTCAGTATACCTAAGCCAAGTCTTGAAGCTGGCTTGTTTTCCTATGTCGCTGATTTAAATATGGGACACAGTTTTGCAATCATTATAGGATCCTATGTCACGTTCAGGCTGATGATTTTCCGTGATTGCAGTATAATACTTCAGTGTAGAAGAAGTGAGTGCAATCTTGGGAGTTAGTCGACCTTAGGTGTATATATATATAAAACCCTGTGACTTGAAGAATGAGTCTAGGTTGTTTTTGATGTGTTTTATGTTGGAGCGTTAATTGCTTCTGTTGGTAAAGGATTCCATACATTAACACTATTTGTAAGAAATACTTGCGTAGATCAAGTATTATTTGACAAGCTGACAAGATGATCTGTCAAGCCCGAGCGGCTAGGCAACCGTTGATGTATTCAATAAAAATTTTTTATTAAATCTGCTCCATTATTATACAATTTTTTAATTAGATAGTCAAATGTTTGCCATAGTTCTCTTAACAAGACCTTGTCATGCGTTCTATTCGTAGAATTGTGATGATGTCATCACAAGTAAGTTTCCCTTATTTCATCTTTTTGAGTGGTGGTTTGGGAAACCGTAATTTCTTTTCTTCATTCTATCTTGCTAAATTCTGTCACGATTTGAGGTTTTCGAATTCCAGTCAGGATTATTGCAGATCTCAGGTACAGGATTTGGCTATATCTTGACTCTAAGCACTCCCTTAGGCTTACTATGCGTTTTTTGATTTGCCACGATATTTGGTTAAATCTCTATTAATAAAATTATCTATAATTTTTGTAGAGTCTTTAGCATTTTAATAAGTTAGGCTATACTGATATGAGACTTTTCTCCATTCAGAGTAAGCGGTATTATTAAAATATCCATAATAAACATGAGTTACCTCTTTAGTGAGGGCTAAGCAATAAGGATATAGCCCAGGATTTTGGTTGGAGCATCATGGCATATGTAATCTATGTGTTTTCTATGAGCAGTCCTCTTTAGCATATAGTAAGTTTGCCACATCTTTAAGGGCGGCCCTTATCAAAAGGGCCAGATATTCTTGGATCTAGAACCCTTCTCTGCAGTCTCCTCCCAAATGGTCTTCTGTTCCTTCTAATCAGAAGCTATTAGCTTTAGAGGGGTTGTTGTCTTCTATGCTTGTCAAGGAGTCTAAGAAGAGGCTCTTCTTTGGAAAGTAAATCCAGGCTTCTGTTCATTGGTTGGATTATCTGATAGGCATCTAAATCTCGATTCGTTCAGTCATTGCCATGGGGTTTTCTTTCATTTTTAGAAGGAGGATCGAGTTTTTCTTGGGATGTCACTAGATCCAATCTTTTTGCGACATGTCTGATTGCCCAGATTTTATCTTTCATGTCTCCCATTTCGGACAGTCAGGTTAAGGGTATCTAGTTCTCGATTCGATCGGACAATTCGACAGTAGTCTCTTATATCAACAGGCAGGGGGGCACAAAGTCGTCTCTCCTGTACTTGGAAGTGTGGAACCTCCTCATGTGGTGTCGCATGAATCAAATTTTCCTAGTGTCCACTCATGTCCCAGGCTGTCTGAGTTTTCTTGCGAACCAATTGTCTCGGGCGTGGGCTGTGGACGCCCTGTCTCAGTCCTTGTCAGGAATCTTCGCTTTTGCATTCCCTCCCACAATCCTGATTTCTTTTGGTTCTGAAGAAAGTCAGGGACCAGATCTGCGAGATCTTGTTAATAGTTCCCTTTTGGCCAATAAGGATCTGGTTTGTAGACCTCGATCTTGTAGTACCTACCATCATCCAAACCCGGGAATCTTAAGTCTGTGCATTTGGAGTATATCGAGTGCTCGATCCTTGAGAATAAAGTTTCTACAAGATCTCAGGAAATCTTTGATTCTGCCAGGAGGGAGTCATCTCGAAGAGTTTACAAGGGTCGGCTTAAGGTTTTGTAGAATGGTGTTCAGATCAAGGTCTCGTGCCTGATTCTGTTTCTATTTCCCAGGTGTTAGACTCTTTATCTTATCTGTTCGACTGTACATCTGTCTGCTAACACTGTAAGAGGATATAGATTTTCTTTTGCATCTTCTCTTCCTTGTTTATTGAACGCTGAAGTTGAAGATACTATGGTTCTTAATCTTTTGATCAGTGGTTTAGGTAATATTCGTCCTCCAGGTGTTAAACCTTTCTTTGCCTTCCTGGAACTTGGCTCTGGTTCTTCAGGTTTTTGGGCAGGTCATCATTTCCAACCTATCTCTACGATTAGCTTGAATCTTTTAAGACCGTTGTTCTAATTGCATCTGCTTCTGCTAGAAGACGATCCGAAATCCATGTTTTCTCCGCTGAAAAGGATAGGTTTATCGAATCTGGGGACGGTCTGGTCTTATATCCTTGAAGGGACTTTTTTATCAAAGACTCAATCAATCCGTTATCCAGCTAAGCCGATTATTTTACAATCTTTAACCGCCTTTTCTCCGGCTGACAGATTTTGGTGTCCTGTCAAAGCTCCAAAAGTTTATAAGCGTCGTTCTGATTTTTAGAGATCCGATCTGTCCCTTTTCTGGGTTCCGTATGAGGAGGGGTTAGCCAGTCCGGTCTCTAGGGCATCTATTCCCAGATGGATTTGTGAGACCATTCACATTAAAGCTCATGTCATTAGAGGGATGGCTACCTCTTTTGCCCTTTTTGCTGGCTCTTCTGTAGATGAAGTTATGCAAGTTACAGGATGGAAATCCGAGTCTACTTTTACTACTTTTTATTTAAAAGACCAGAGCACAGCTGCTTCCTTTTTTAGGAACTTTATGATTCAGTTTTCACATTTGGGACCTACTGCGCATGCGCGAGCGTGCTTAGTGACAGGCGTCACCAAGGAGTGTGTACAGACTGGTGCCAGTCTATTGTAAGGCTAATGCAGGGGGTCCCTCTACCAGAAGCCTGGTTGAGGGTCTACATGGTGATGGTATTGGCATTAGGAAGTATGTAAGCGAGCATAAAAATTTTATTCTGATAGCTAAATGCAGATATTTGATTTAGCAAGTAGTGATTGAACGGTAAGTATGTTTTTATAGTGGTTAATAAAACTACAGACCAACCCACTAAAGGGGGGTATGTTGGGGGTTTCCTATGATTTTGGCTCCGTAGGAGAGGTCCGTGTGCTTACTAGTGAAAAATCTTGCCGTAACCATGTTTTTACAAATGTTGCAATTCTTGTTTTTCTTGAGGTGGATATCTGTGTTGTTGTGGTCTAGGGCTGGTAGTTTTGCCCTGACTATGGTGTCTTATTGTTTTGTTCTTTTTGAAGCCAAACAATGGTGTGTCTGGGAAAGCCAATCCGCAGCGCTCAGTGCCCTGTAGAATCAGCCAGTATTTGACAATTTTGTCTTTTAACATCATCCCTGTGCAGTTGAATTGGCTTGGGAGTGGGTTTGATCAGTGAATGTCGCTCCTTCGAGCGGGCCGTTTGACAAGCTTTTTGTAGGATTTTTAGATGGTAACCTCTGGCGGTATAATGGTTTTGCCGTGCGAGGCTGTTTTTCTCGAAATCTTTGGTTGATGAGCATATTCTCCTTAGTCTAAGGAACTGTCCATATGGGCTGGCATCTTTGCACGAGTTTGGGTGTGCAGAATCATAATGGAGCTATCATGCGTGTCTGTGGGTTTGGTGTATAGGTCGAACATGATGTTAGTTTGTGAGATCTGGACTGTGGTGTCCTGGAAGGAGACGTGATGGTTTGATGATTCCATTGTGAATTTAATACTGTGGTGGGAGGCGTTCATATAGGAGACAAATTCTAGGAGGGCGGCATGTCCATGTTTCCATATCATAAAGATGTCGTCTATGTATCTAACAGAGTTTGGGATGTAAGTGTAAACAGAGAACATCATCCATGGTGACTAGGAGAGAATTTGGTTTAAGCGCACCATGTGATTCCAATTTTTTCTGAAATCGGCCGTGTCTTTGACATGAACAGATTTTTGTTACATGGACTTTGATATGCTCATCTACAAAACTACTGATTAGTTCAGTAGAGCAGCCTATACCACTGATTATGGGACCATCCTTCTTACTTTTGTGGATTTTGGGAAGGAGGTAGAATCTGGCAGTGATGGGTGGGTTGGGGATCAGCCTATTGACAGTAGATACGTCTATGTCTTCGTCCCTGACAAATTGGTCTAGACTCCTTTGGGCTAGTTCAGTGTGTCTGGCGGTAGGGTCGGATTCTAGTTTTTGGTAGAACTTAGTGTCCGCTAACTGTCTGTGGGCTTCCACAATGTAGTCTTATCTAGATTGAATTACTGTAGCCTGCCCTTTATCAACTCTTTTAACCACTATATCGTGGTTGCTTTTGAAATTGTTTAAAGCATTGACATCAAGACGGTTCAGGTTTCCCATGGTTACTCTTTGGTCGATATGTTTGTTAAAATCTTAGCGTACTGATTTGGTAAAAGATTCTAGAGTGGTATCAAGGGACGGTGGAGGCATGGTTATTTTCTTGGGTTTAAACTTTTTCTCTAGAATATCTTGGAAGGTAGGTGGTGTGGTTGTTGGCTGTGTTGGCGGTTCAGCCTGTAGGAGTGAGTGTGGGGGTCGGGGTGTTGAGGAAAGAAGTGGGTAAAACGGAGACGTCTGAAGAAGGCTTGTAAGTTGGTGTAGAGCTTGCCCATGTTTGGTTCTGATACCATTGGGCTAAAGCCTAAACCTTTATCTAAAACACTTATTGTGTCCTTGTCTAGCTTTAAGTTCACAACAAATGGGGACGAGTATGATTGACTTGTTTTATTGTTGTCTGGCAGTATAACTATGGGAGAGTGAAACAAAATTGTTTGAAACAGTGTTAGCATGTAAAATATGGTATGGTAAAAATCTGTTGTGCGATGTTGCACATCCTGTAAAGAATATTGAAAAGCTCCTCCATTGGGTCCCTGTTGTTGGTCGCCATCAAAGATCTTGCCGGGATCCTCTGGTGGTAGGAGCTGGTATGGTGGTCGCTGGATCTGTATGGATACCTGCTCTACAAACATGAAAAATACGACATACCAGTATCACGCCATTTCAATAGACCCGAGCATCACAGTAATGACATACAATACAGGATCATACAAGTCCTATCATCGGATCCGACGGATCCAAACTCAATGATTTGGAGGAGGCAAAAGGAAGGCCATTGGATCCACTAACTCCACACAATGGAACCGATAGGAATCGACTTAGCGGTGTAGGAACTCTTTTTTAATGTCCCAGCCCCCCCCCCCACCCCGGTACATTCCACGTGGTTATTACCGTTAATAACCAATAAGCAAAATCATTCTTCAAATATTACTGATATTAAACTTTTAATGATTTGAAACTACTTCAAACGATATAATGGTGATATTAACTTTACAAACACTAATTATCTATATGCTTAATTCTCTCTAGAAATCTATTATTTACTCTATCTCAATCTATCTGTTTTTCGCTTTCACACTTATACTATACTCTAACTGTCTCTATCTGTCAAATATACAAAATCATTCATATTTGCTAGGAATCTATAGTAAACAGACATATAGTTAAGAAGCGTTTTACAAATAAATTCAGAACATGTCTAAAACCATTTCTAATTTGTATAAAAATCAAGTTGTTGCTAAAGTACGTTTTATGAATAGAGGATTTATGCAAGTCAATGAAAGAAATAACCATTTTCATTCTGTGTGCATGTTGACAGTAATTCAATTCAATAAATTAAATAAATTCTGAAGACTATTTTGAAAACCATCAAAGTGAAAGTTGTTTTTGCCTTAGGCAGCAACAACTTTGTCAAATCAGAACCACTGGGTCAATTTCAATTATATTTTGGAGGAAGCATTCATAGGGCATAGAGATCTAAGTTTGTTCAAACGAAGCGGATCGATCAAAATCCAAGATGACCGTCGGCCAAAGTGTCTGATTTTTAGAAACACTTTAAAAAATCTTCTCCGAAACTGCGGGAGGAATTGATTCAAACCTCATAACACATCATCTGAGGCAACGGTAGACCCAAGTTTGTTCAAGGAAACCTGATTGGCCGATTTGCTTGGCAGCCATCTTGGATGACCTAGTTTTTGCGAAAACGACTTCTCCCGAACCGCTGAAGGGATAGAGCTGAAATTTTGTAAATCTGCTTAAGGACCAAGCGCCTTTCAAGTTTGTTCAAGGGAAGTTTGTCCGTTAAAAAACATGGCCGCCGTCAACCAATCGAAATTCAGCATTTCTTGGTCATATTGGCTTTTTTGTATTTGATGTATTTTGATGGCGAAAATGACTTTATATATGCTTATCAGTGTGGCGACTTCAAATATGCAACTTTCGAGACTGTCGGATAAACGGTTTGGCTGCCATCTTGGTTTGTTTTCCCGCCATATGCTCAAATAGTAAAGCAATGGGCCCATAGTAACGCAATGGGGAGTTCTTTAAACAACTTCTCAAGAACCACTGGGCCGATTTCAATTATATTTGAGAGGAAGCATTCATAGGGCATAGAGATCTAAGTTTGTGTCAAATGAACACGATCGGCCAATTTGGCTGGTGGCCATCTTGGATTTAGGCCGATTTTAGGAAACGTCTTTAAAAATCATCTCCGAAACCGCTTGGGGGATTGATGCAAACCTCATGAATTATGATTTATGGCAAGGGAACTTGATTTGTCAAATGGTTCGGCGGCCATCTTGGTTGACCTAGTTGTAGCGAAAATGACTTATTCTCCAGAAGCGCTGAAGGGATCGGACGATTAAAGTTTGTTCAAGAGAAGTTGATCTGTCAAAAAACATGGCCGCCGTGGGCCAATCAAAATATTTTGGTGGCCACATTGGATTTTTTTATTTGATGGATTTTGAGGCCGAAATTGGTTTTATATGTGTTTTTGGGTATTCTGATCTCAAATTTGCAATTTTCGAAACTGTCGGATAAATGGTTTGGTGGCCATCTTGTTGATAAAGAGTATTCTAGTTGAAATGCCGATTGTCCAGGTGAGCGATACAGGCCCCTTGGGCCTGTTGTTGTGACTTTTTAGTTGCATCTTAGTTTGGTAACTACATATAGTATAAGTCAGTCAATCTGTCTGTCAACTAGAGCACCTTGCACTTGTATCTTGTAAGTAAAAGCAGATGTAATACACTTGTAACACATCTGCTTTCACTTACTAGAATAGCAGTTAGGGGGCATAATATAGTGAATCATCAAAGCATGGCTGGTAAAAAGCTATGGACAATTGATGCAAGTCCAGTGTTTATTCCACAGGTACTACATGTAGATATCACTCCATGGCCCCTAGAGTGAGAGTAGCATAATTTGGAAGCGACAAAATAATTTTGGGAGTTGGTATCATGTGACATATGTCCCTGCTCTCAGTACTTTATGGTTATTGGTTCAGCGAGAATCTCATTCATATTTTGGGGATATATTTTGTCACCACTGAATTTAAAGCGGTTACTCATATTTTATCTAACTGGATTAAAAGTTGTTGCTGCCGTGGTGATGCCTTATGATAATAACTACGTAATCAGATTGGAAAACCAATCTCGTAGGTATTTTAGCCTGATGCTTGGTCGCAATGTGAGACAAAAAGTGTGAATGATCTGGACTGGAATTTTCGTCCCTTTTATACTCTTCCTGGGGGAGCCTGTGGATTGAGTTGATCTTGACCATAACATACCCAACAATCAAGGACTAAGAGCAGTGGCCAATTCTGCAGTAAGCATGGGGTACCCGGTGATCTCTCCATCAGAGGATTATTAAGTCTTCTAAAACTTGTCCTCGAATGCAATAACTTTGAGTTCAATGGCGAACACTACCTACAGATAGGAGGAACCGCCATTGGAAGCAAGGCTGCCTGCACCTTTGCATCCATTTTCATGGCCGATCTGGAGCAAAGATTGCTGCAAACTGCACCAAACCAGCCAGCATTGTATGTTAGATACATAGATGACATATTCATAATCTGGGAGCATGGCAAAACAGCTCTAGAAGAGTTCATCACATACATGAACGAAGCACACCAAAGCATCAAATTCACCATGGAATGCTAAAAAACACAAGTCTTTTCTGGACACCCTGGTCAAACAGACACGGGAACATTCTATCATCTTTGATCTCTGCACAAAACCAACAGACACCCACGGCTACCTGCATTATGATTCAGCCCATCCCTCAAACTGCAAGGGCTCGTCCCCATATGGACAATTCCTCAGATTGAGATGTATCTGCATGCTCATAGAAGACTATGACAAAAATAGTATCCTCCTACAAGGCCACTTTGAAGCACGAGGCTACCCCACAGGCATCCTGAACAAATCCAGGGCTAAAGCCAGATCACAAGACAGACAACAAATCCTTCACCCACTACCAAAAGCAACCGCCAAAACCCATACACAAAGGCCAATCTTTGTGTGTGAGTTCACCAGGACAGACATTTTTCTGAAGAAAACCATAAAAAAGTACTGGCCAATTCTGGAAGCCAGCAACAAATGCAGGATAGCATTTCTAGAAACACCACTGTTTGGATACAGGAAGAACAAAACAATCAGAGACACGATTGTCAGGGCCATTAACTCCCATCAGAGCATGCTCCTGTACCATACAGAAACCCATTTATCGCATGCAAAACAAAAAACTGTACCATCTGCCAAAGGATGGAGAAAAACAGATTCTTCTCAAGCTCCCACACCTGCCTAACCTACAAGGCCAAAATCATAGGCAACTGTCAGACTAGAAACATTGTCTACCTCCTAACATGTAGCAAACGCAACACACAATATGTGGGAGAATCCCTGCACACCTTTAAGATCTGAATTCAAGAGCACTTGAGATCTATACCAAATCTCCACAAAAGTAAGAGATACGACACCCCAGTTGCCAGGCATTTCAACAAACCTGGACACTCAGGAACAGACATGCAGTTCAGAATCATACA
>JAVVLW010001104.1:0-36000 GCA_034401795.1 Chaetoderma sp. LZ-2023a
TTTCTATTAGTTGTATTTTAACCTTAATTATATACAGTTAGATGAGAACAATAAGAAATTGAAAGAACTAATTGCACACGCAGAAAAACAGAAGGTATGTATATTTTTTAGTAAATAGAAAACTGACGTCACAAACAACTACATGTATTGCTAGTGAGTGCAAGTATAGTGTTTGCTGTTACTAGTACCTTATTGATCATTTCAAAAACCTTTGTCCACTACATTTGGACATGCTGACTGTTAAAATTAGCATATTGATTGAAAAAATCTTTTAGCAAATTTGTAGCTCAATAACTTAAGGGAGTAGATTTTAAAGCAATTATACATAGACAGTTCCCATACTTTCGAAATCATTGCAAATGGCACCAATGTTTTGACTTTTTGTTCATGAAAGTATGGATAATTTTCTGGAATGGAATAACTCAAAAGACAGCTGGCATATAGCAATACAACATACACATTTTCAAGAAAATTTCAGTATTCGATAATGTGATGTAGTATGTCACATATTGCATTATTTTGTGCACTCATACATAACTGCACTTTGACGTTGCATTCCTAGGTTTCATTATCGGAATGGTAATGTGTAGCCTATGATGAATTGTATTATGCCCGTTCTATTTTGAGTTGCTTCATTATAGAAAATGATACATTCTGTCTCCAGGATCAGAAAATCAATATACAGCCACCATTTGCATCAAATTCTTCGGTATGGAACTTTCTATATATCTTTGTTAAAAAATAACATCTGGTAAATTGTTGATCAATATTGCTAAAATTTGGAAGATATTTACATTTGTCATTTTTAGTTCAATTGGCAGCGAGATTATGCCATTATGACCATCCATCTATCGTCCATCTGTCCGTCATCCACCAACTTTTTCTTTAAACGACACCAAAAACAACTGGGCCTTTTCAATTTAGGGCATAGAGATCCAAGTTTGCTCAAAACAAGCCAATCAGCCATTTTGGCAGCTGGCCATCTTAGACTTTGGCTGATTTTTAGAAACATCTAAGAATCTTCTCTGAAACCACTTTGGGGCTGGGGTGGGGTTGGGTGGGTTGGTGGGGGTGTGATTGATTAAAAACTCATGAAATATTATCTATGGGATGAGCTGAACCAAGTTTGTTCAAGGGAACTCGATTGGCCAAATACTTTGGCCAAAGAATTTTTTTTTACTTGATTGACATGTTTTTCACAAAAATGTCTTCTGCAGAACCGTTGAACAGATCGGGCTGAAATTTTGGGAGATATGCTTAGGCACTAAGGGCCATTAAAGTTTGTTCAAGGCAAATTGATACATAAAAAACATGGCCATCACGGACCAATCAAAATGTAGCTTGTTTAACAGCCATATCTGATTTTTTATTTAATGGATTTTGAAGCTAAAATTGATTTTATATATGCTTTTTGGGGTATGCGCATTTCAAATATTTGCTATTTTTAGCTCACCTGGCCAGAATGGCCAAGTGAGCTTATGCCATGGCGACCATCCGTCGTCTGTCCATCCGTCGTCCGTCCACTTTTGCTTTAAAATGTATCTCCTCCTATACCGCTTGGCAGATTTTAATCAAATTTGGCTAGTATGATTCTATGAAGGTAGGCTCTAGAACAGCTATTCAGATTTTTGATTCGTCAATTTTTTGGGTGAAAATCTTAGATTTTATAAAGATTTACCGGAAAGTATCAAAACGCATCTCCTCCTTAGCTTTTTGACAGAATTCAGCCAAATTTGTAATGGTCCTATAGTGGTAGGTTCTAGAACTTCTATTCAGATTTTTGATTCGTCAATTTTGTGGGTGAAAATCTGAGATTTTGTAAAAAATTTACCGGAAAGTGTCAAAATGCATCTCCGCCTTAGCTTCTTGACAAATTTCAACTAAATTTGCCTGGAAGGATCCTATAGTGGTAGGCGCTTGAACTTCTATTCAGAATTTTGATTGGTACATTTTTTGGGTGAAAATCTTAGATTTTGTAAAAAATATACCGGAAAGTGTCGGAGCGTATCTCCTCCGTAACTTTTTGAGAGATTTCAGCCAAATTTGTCTTGAAGAATCCTATGGACGTAGGCTCTGGAACCTCTTCAAATTTTTGATTGGTCAATTTTTTTGGTTAAAATATTTGATTTTGTAAAAAATTTACTAGAAAGTGTCAAAACGTATCTCCTCCTTAGCTTCTTGATAGATTTTAACTAAATTTGTGTGGAATAATTCTACAGTGGTATGCTCTAGAATTGTATTCAAAATTTTGACTGGTAAATTTTTTGGGCTGAAAATCTGAGATTTTGTAAAAAAAAAAAGTGTCACATGTCTCCTCCTTAGCTTCTTGACAGATTTCAACTAAATTTGCCTGGAAGGATCCTATAGTGGTGGGCTTTAGAACTACTGTTTGGAATTTTGATTGGTCTTTTTTTGGGGTGAAAATCTTAGTTTTGTAAAAAAAACCTTGCCAGAAATTGTCAAAATGCATCTCCTCCTAAGCTTCTAGACAGATTTCAACTTTTATGCACACCTACGTTTCAGGATGATATAGTAATCGCTTTGTCCGTATATGCATCATTTGTCCGGTTTTTTTTGTCTGAACTATTTTCAGTAGCCAAATTTAGTATATGAATGCATTGTACCCTAATGCTGTCCTATGTCAAAAGTAGGTCACCATGACCTACTTTTCATGGTTCAGTAAGCATCAAAAAATTGTATTCGTCTCCACAATTTTTTTGGTTGTACTATATTTTCAAAGGTTTTTCATATTTAGTCAGCATAGGGATGCATCATAGCCTAAAGGCATGAAAGGTGTGTAACGCATCAAAACTGTGACCTACTTTTTATAGTTAACTGAACATCATAGGTTACTATGGTCTGGGCTGTAGTTTAGAGGTTTTTTTTATACAGTTACAACCAAACTTGGTTTATGGATGCATTGTAGGCTAAGTTTCTGTAGTCTATGAAAAGTAGGTCACCCTGACCTCCTTTTCATGGTTTACTGCACATCATATAAAATTGTGTTTGTCTGTCCCAAATTTTTTGTGCAAACTATATTCTGAAGAATTTTTCACAAATACATGTATTCAACTATGGCTATATGGATGTGTATCTTATGCTAAAGGTTAGTTATATATCGGAAGTAGGTCACTGACCTATCTTTCATGGTTCACTGAGCATCATAGAAAATTGTTGTCCGTTTTATAACTTCAAGTGGTTTTGGTTTACACTAATGAAATGTGGTGTATGTATGCATTGTAGGCTAATGATCCATCATGTATCAAAGGTAGGACATACTAAAGGTAGGTCGGTATGACCTACCTTTCGCAATTCACTAATCATCATAGAACATCCCTGTCCTGGCTTTAGTTTTAAGAGGTTTTTTAACCAATCTTGGTGTATGGATGCATGTTACTTGTGGTATCAAATTAGGCCTACTTCATGGTTCACCCAACTTCAATATTAATTGCATGCTTTCAGCCAAAGGCAAGGTTCAGTGGTAGGTGGGGTATCCTTCGTGATGCACGGATACTACATGGACCACAATTGCATTTTTTATTCCATGCACATTGTTGACTTGTTTTGCTACTTTATCAGCGTCACTAAAACTTAGTTTACAAATACTACAAGAACTTTGTCATAAAGGAGCTTAATTATGTTTCAGTAAAGTTCACGGTCAACTCAGAATTGTATGTTTTTCGTCATCAGTTTGTAGTTTACTTGCCTAGAAAACCTTGGTCGAAACGAGACAAGCAATCTATCTCCCGAGAAGACGCTTCTGAGGGTTTTTTTCATAAAAGGTTCAATGTCACAAGTTTTGTCTCTAAACCTGTATCAAAGATCAACATTTTTACAGTCTTAAAAGAAAGTTATCTCATAATTTATGTGGCTACGTCAGGTACATCATAAATGGGATATCCTGATTTGAACAATCAAATTATGGGAAATAACTAATACATCATTTCAACTGATTCGTTCTTGGCGAACTTTTCCATCTAGATTGAATGTTAGACAGCAAGTTTTAATTTGCCTATCATTTTAAAGTGAGTTCTCATTGGCTAAACTGTGCAACTATTAATTTGCCCAAATAACCTTTCTATGAAACTGCGTAAGTATACAAGATTGAGCTACATATTAATGGTAATATTCCGACGAAATGACCCTCAACTTTGTTTAATAAAATTTAAATTTTCTCCGAAAAAATGTCCATTTGCAAACCTACAGAAGACTATTTTTGAAAATTTATCACTGGAATGACTGGCTTGATTATCGAGTCAGTCATTCTTGTATTGCATTTTCAAAAATAGTCTTCTTGGTCTGCAAATGGACATTTTCCAAGACCCCTGCAGAAGCCGTTTTTGACGTCTCGAGTCTTAAAGAGTTAATGAAAGAACTTTTAAACCCAAAAGGCAGATGATCTTTCTTGACAGGTTGAAGTGTTCTTTTTGTAATTCATGGACTATGTAGTATAGTGCAGTCCTGTGATGCCTATCGCTACTGATGCTGTTTTAGAAGCGATGTTCTAGGTTTTAAAAATAGTTTCTGTAATCATAAATTTTTATATCTTGCTAATAATTCTTAGTTACATGAAGTTCTGCAATTACACATAGGTAGCATATATACAGTATTATTGTTCATGTTTGTTAACCCGTTTCTTACCACATGCTGTAGGTAATGAAGATAGTGTCTCTTAAATAGATAATTGTAGACATGAAAAAATTGCATTTTTAATAACGTTGAATTGGTACTAATATGAGTCCAAATTATGTTCCTTATTTAATGCTAGTAATCTTCCGACCAGATGTCTTAATGAAGCGCCTTATTTTAAATCCAAAAAGCATATAACAAGTTGAACTCTCCTGTCTTTACCTGTAATTCATTGACTAAGTTGATCTAGTGACCACGTTTGAGAAGTGCTTTTCAAGATTTCCATACATTTATTTCTGTCACTAATGTCATTGTAATTTTGTGTTGCTTAAAATGCTACTATTACATAACATTACCTGTTATACAATATTCTTGTTCACGTTTGTTAACCCTTTACTCACAGCATGCACATAGTGAGAGGTAGTGGAGACGGAATGACAAGATTTTACAATGACATGCATCATGATATCAGTTAGAATTTGTAATCCATGGTCAGTAATTACTTAAAAGTAAATGCTGTCTGTAACTTAGCGATGTCATCTGTTGTTGTATAGTAAGTACAACTTCGCATAGTGCCACCTCTATGTCACATTTCATATACTTCATCCGAACCATCATTCCAGAATTAGTCTTATTCAACTGTACTTCATGTGTCCATCATCTCTTACCAACATAAAATTGCCCATGGATGAGCATGAAATTCAGTTGACCCTAACAGCATGTCATTGTCATTAACGTCCAAACATGCCAAAGAACATGACTGTCATACGAGTCGACACAGACATTTATATAAGAATGTTAATTTTGTTATTCCATTAACATTTTTTGCCAAATCAGATAAAAAAATTGGCACCTATCAAAGTTATAAATTCAGTTATCAAATTTATACACCTAGTGAACACTATAATTGGAATTATCAAGTCATGAGATTTTACTCTAAATCGTTATCGGCAGGGATTATAGAAATCATTTTCATGCGTGTAATTCTGTTTCCACTCGAAAACTTGACGATTCACTTCATATTTTGAACATGAGAGATGAGACCTTGACTGGCATTCAGTTTGGCTAAAATACAGCTGCAGTTATGCGCTTGAATTCTTGAAAAAAATTGTCAGATTTATTCACTAGAGTTCTTGAAAAATTGTGAAATATTTGGATTCAAAATTGGAGTGCAAACATGATTCTTCAGTCAAATTGTCATGGTAGATTTACTAAGATCTTATTTCGAAGATTATTCCATATTAAAACAGAATCTATCTGTCATCCTGTAGAGGTTTCACGAAATATATTTTTTATGAGATATGAACTACCCAGTATTTCAAATGCTAATGTTGCAGGTGAGCGACAGGCCGTTAGGCCTCTTGTTTAAACTGTCAGATAAATGGTCTGGCGGCCATCTTGGAGCATTTTTCACCAACATTTTTAATGACTTGTTCTTGAGGACCGCTATGGCTATTTTAATTATATTTTTCAGGAATCATCCTTTTGTTATGGAGATCCTAGTTTGTTCAAATGGAGCTGATCGGCAAGTTTGCCCAGCGGTCATCTTGGATTTTTATAAATGCCTTTTTCTCCGGATCCGCTTGGGAGATTGATTTGAAACTTATTAACCATCTTCTAGGGCAACAGTGAAACCAACTAATGTTCGTGGGATTTTGATTGGCCAAATTATTCAATGACCATCTTGGATAACCTAATTTTCACAAAAAAACCCAGTTCTCCCGAACCGCTTAAGGGATTCGGCCAAAATTTGGGAGGTATGATTAGGGACTAAAGGGCATTCTAGTTTGTCCAAGGGAAGTTAGTATGTTAAAATACATGAGCGCCATCAACCAATCAGATTTCAGTATTTTGGTGGTCATATTTTTTGCATCTGATGGATTTTGAAGCGGGAAATTTGTTTTGTTTATGATTTGTGATGTGATTTCAAATTTTCCAGTTTTGAAACTGTCATAAATGGGTTGGTGGCCATCTTGGATTTTTTTCTGCCAAAAATTCCCCAAATCCTTTAGAAATTTAAAATGTATGGTATGGCGCATCCTTGTTGCAATTCTGGCAAAAACTTTGGTTCTACTTATAGCCGATGGCCTTTCAAGTAGAAATGCCTATTCAGTTGAGCGATACAGGTCTCATGTAGCCAAATTTCAGATTTCCCCTGAAATTCCAGTGTCTTAATTGCAAGACAACTGTACAGGAAGGCTTTTGAATATTTTAAAGTTAATTTGAGTGGTGCCTGTTGCTGCTACAGCTCCCATTCAAATTTGTTTCAAAATTGGCTAATGGAATATTCCTTACATCGAAAGGACTTTGTCATTTCTCGTCTGTAAGGTTTACAGCAAAACCACATGTGACATGGTGATGGTGGTTATATTAAGACATGTGTCCATGCCATCTTCAAGAGCTTGGAATATACCTCCTATCAAAGAATGCCCTGATAAGTGTGTCGTTTGTGTTCACAATGTCATATCTACAGTTACTAATTTGGGTATTTTTAGCTTTGAGGCATGTTACATTAAAGTTCTGGTGTCCCAGTAAATATAGACACATTTGCACGAGATATGAGATGCCTGTTGATTTCTGTTCAATTTACACAGCATGCTATGCTACCCGGCGTGCAATGCTACCCATAATCATCGTAACTATTGGCTGCCAGATTTCTTTAGTCTATTGTCTGTACAGGCCAGAATTTCTCAAACAAAACCAACCCGCCTGCACATGCAAACAGTTATTTGTTTGGAAGCATAAGCATGCACGTAGGACATATTTACGGCAGCACATTTGACAGCCTGTATTTCAATACTATTCAGTTGACATTAATTTGTGTGAAAGTTGTTGCTATCAATGACACCAACAACATTAATTAAAATTATTGTAAAAATAATTATTAGGTAATTCGATTACTACCTGCTACAGATTTGATACTAATTTGAATAACATTGTTGCTTAACAGCTTTCAGTCTATTTATTCTAAAATAAGCATCATAATTTTCAGTCAACACTCACTGCGGATTTGAAGAGCAATTTGACTAAGTTGTTATTTATTAATTTAAGGCAAGGCAACAACATCGTCGAATTGTTAGCCACACACACAATCAATATATTACTATATACATAGGGTCAAGTGAGGCCTATATAGTTTACGCTTTCTTACCATGAATGAATATTTAGCAAACAGTGTGTAATTTTCGTTGACATATTTGTGCATTTGTTTGAAATGCATTGATTGAACAGAAACGTACACACGCTGACTTGGCTAAATATTTCCTTCGTGCAGGCAATGCATATTTTGGGAATATACTCACTCTACTTAGATAACAATATTGAACGTCGGGTGGTGACTATGGACAACAATGTGATAACATTGTTGGGGCATTAGTCAGCAACAACTTGCAGTCAAATTGCTCTTCAAATCCGTAGTGACTGAAAATTATGATGAGTATATAGACTGAAAGCTGTTGCAGCAACAATTCAAATTAGCATAAAATCTGTAGTGGGTAGTAATTGCATTACCTACTAATTATTTTGACAATAATTTGACTGAATATCGACGCTGTCATTGATAGCAACATATTTCACACAAATTGTTGTCAAAGTATATAAAACCTTTTCCCTATTTTCTCCTGGAAATTGACACACTTATGCTGAACAGTATTGAAATCCAGGCTGTCGAATGTACTGCTGTGAATACGTCCATACGCTTCCAGAGCTGGCTGGATTAACATTTGCACGTGCAGGCAGGTTCTTTTTGTATGAACTAAACAAATATGGCGTCCTATAGTTACAATGATTATGGAGTAAGAAAATGGTATACTGGGTAGCATTGCATGTTGGATAGCATTACATCCTGGGTAAATTGAACAGAAATCAACAGGCATCTCATATCTCATGCAAAGGTGTCTATATTTAATGGGACATGAGAACTTTAAGAGGGTGTAGCTCAGAATGCCATCAATAGTCACTTGCTTCGAAAGCATTAGCTCCTATGTCCATGATATTTATTTCAAGACAATCCTATGTGTAAGCTGGTGAATATTCTGTAAGTAATTTGACTGGAAGCAATTTGACTGGAAGCTGTCACCAGCTCCAGTTTAATTAGTTTCAAAATTTTCATCAGAACCCTTACAGAAATTTAAGCGTGCGATAAGCGAATGATGTTAGCTCGCAGTGTTAGTTCGCGCAAGCTATCCATAAGCACACAGTGTTAGCTTGCGCAAGCACACGATAAGCTCATATTTGAAACATCGCAAAGTGGCACGAGCTTGCACAAACATAACATTTGCCTACCCGCGTGCTTCCGCAATCTTAAGCGCGCGCTCCCGCAACCTCCTCGCGCATGCTTAATCGTGCGCTCCTGCAACCTCGCGCACACTTAACCGCACGCTCCCGCAACCTCGCACATGCTTGACCATGCGCTCCCGCAACCTCGCACATGCTTGACCACATGCTACCACAACCTCGTGCTAGCTTACCCGCGTGCTCCCCCAACCTCGTGCACACTTAACCGCGCACTCCTGCAACCTCGCGCACACTCCCGCAACCTCGCACATATTTAAGCGCATGCTCACGCAGCCTCGTGCATGCTTAACCTTAATTAGAGATAGTAATCTTTTTGACAGGCTCCAAGTGAGCTAATAACGGATATCAAATATATAATTTCAGCAATGCATTAACGCTGTACGATACCCTGTTTGATATGTTTGCTATTAATGGCCATAACGGACAAAACCAGCCTCTGCTATGGTCTTGTGGAATGTCCATTGACAGATCAAGGGAATACATTTTTTGAAAATTTACCACTGGAATGTTACTGGCTCGATAACCCAGCCAGTCATTCATTTTAGTGATAAATTTTTTTTAATTGTGTTCTTGGCCTGTAAATGTACATTCAATCAGCAGGTATTTACATTTTCTTGACCAAATATGACCAATAAATGGTTAACCAGAGAGTGTTAACATACTACATGCATGTATTAATAGAAGGCCAGAGTGGTCACTGCATTACTATAGAGTATAGAGCTTAAGAAGTAAGCACACACAGTCTAAAATTCTTACCGCACGCTCGCCGCATACTTAAATTTCTGTAAGGGAATATTTATTAAATTAGAATTGATTTTTTTGGTCTCGCCTGCAAAGCAGAAAGCGAGCCATAGGCATCATTTTTATGATGGTGGCGGCATCAAGGTTAATTTTTTGCATTTAGCAAATAAACTTTACCTGTATGTTAGGATTGCTTAATCCTACTAGAACCAAACTAACTTGGAAACATTAACATTTTGCGTTTAGCTCAACTTAGTAGAATATATCTTTTCTTTGGTTAAGCATACTGTACCCAAACTTGGACACATATTACCTTAAATAAGGAGAGTGCATCACCCAATTGTATAGCATGGCTGAAATAAAGAGAACTTGAATTTGTTAATCTTACTGGAACCAAACATGGACGCATGCTTCTTTACAACGAGAGGGCATCCTACAATGACCATGGGTTCAAGGGTCAAATTCACTGTGACACTGTAGGAACCTTGTTTTTTCAACATTATGATTTTTGCGTTTAGATCAACTTAGCAGTTCATATCTCGTCTTTGGCTAAGCATACTGAAACAGACGTGGACACATACTGCCTTATAGAGAGAGGGCATAAAACAATGACCTTGGGGCCAAAAGGTCAAAGTCATTGTGAAAACTTAAGCTTTTTCAATATCAACATTTTGCTCAACTTTGCGATTTTCACTTCAAGAGCATACTTACCTCCCTAACATGCTTTGATATTTCCTAAATATCGACCTTCACTCAATAAACCTCAGATTAAAAAAGATAGGTTCCCCTACTGGGCAGGGAGTCAGTTGACAGTCCAGCGAATGTCAGCCCGAACCTCGCTCATGCGCAGACTGACACTTCCACTTTTCCAATTTATTGGCTAAGAGACACATGCTGTTGTTCTGTTTGCTCATTTTGCGTTTGCTTTCTAACAATTTCAAGTGTTCTACTTATCATGTCGGATCATGCTAAATCGGTTGAGGCCACGACAGGATCAAGCCATCAGGTGAATGCTATTACATTTTTGTCTAATTCTCATCATTATTGCTTGTTGTTATGTGTTTCCGTGATGCGTGTTAGACGTGACAGGTGCCTAGAAAACTGGTAAAATATTATTTTGGCGCTATGAAATACTAATCTCTCTTTGTTTTTGTGTCCACAGGTTCATGTCTTGGATGTTGGTCACCTTGGAGATGGATTTCTCTCAAACCATTGTCCCCCATTTTTATGTTAGGAAAAAGGTCTATGCCCAGAGTGATTGGGAGCTCTCGTAAGAATGAGCTCTTGATTCTGCCCCGTGGTCCCAATAGTTTTATGGTGGAGAGACATGGTGGTGATGGTGGATGACTCAAGAGTGCTGGATATGGTAGTATGCCTATGCTAAAGACGCAGGTATTCTAGAGTTATGAAGAATGGCACTTTAAACTATTTGAAATATTTACAGAGTTTTGCTGCCAATTTTTAGCTGAGCTGGCCTGAAAGGCCAAGTGAGCTTATGCCGTGGCGGCCATCCGTCGTCTGTCTGTCTGTCATCCGTCAAATCGCTTCTCCTTAACGGTTTGACCGATTTCACCCAAATTTGGCTGGGAGGATCCTATGATAATACCCTCCAGACCTTTTTTCTGAATTTTGATTGATCAATTTTTTGGGGTGAAAACCTTAGATTTTATGAAACTTTTTACAGGAAATGGTCAAAATGCTACTCCTCCATAGTCGCTTGACATATTTCAACCAAATTAGGCTAGATGGTTTCTGTGGTGGTAGGCTCTAGAACATGTATTCAGAATTTTGATTGATCAATCTTTGGGTTGAAAATCATAGATTTTTTTTTTAAATCCACCGGAAATGGTTAAATGCTCTTCCATAGCTGCTTGACATATTTCAACCAAATTTGACTAGATGGATTCTATAGTGGTACGCTCTATAGATTCTATTCAGAATTTTGATTGATCAATTTTCTTGGTTAAAATATTAGATTTTATGAGAAATCTACCGGAAATGGTCAAAAGGCTACTCCTCCATAGCCGCTTGACGTATTTCAACCAGATATGGCTAGATGGATTCTACTGTGATAGGTTCTAGAATTCCTATTCAGAATTTTGATTGATCAATTTTTTCGGTGAAAATCTTACATTTTATGACAAATCTACCAGAAATGGTCAAAATACTACTCCTCCTTAGCTGCTTGACATATTTCAACCAAATTTGACTAGTTCCATTCTATGGTGGTAGGCTCTAGAACCTCTATTCAGAATTTTGATTGATTGAATTTTTGTGTGAAAATCTTAGATTTTATGAGAAATTTACGGGAAATGGTCAAAATGCTGCTCCTCCATAGCCACTTGACATATTTCAACCAAATTTGGCTAGATGTATTCTATGGTGGTAATCTCTAGAATGTCTTCAGAATTTTGATTGATTAATTTTTTGGGTGAAGATCTTAGATGTAAAAAAATTACCGGAAATTGTCAAAACGCTACTCGTCATTAACTGCTTGGAGGATTTCAACCTAGTTTGGCTGGAAGGACCCTATGGGTGTATGTTTCAGAAGTTGTATACAGAATTTTGTGTGAAAATCATGAATTTTATGAAAATTTACCAGATATCGTTTAAAACGCTACTCCTCATTAACTGCTCATTTCACCCAAACTTGAATGGAAGGACCATATGGTGGCGGGCTTCAGCTCTAGTATGCAGAATTTTGATTGGTCAGTTTTTGGGTGGCCATCTTGGATTTTCCAAAAGTTTTGGTAAATCAGTTAAATGCCTACGTAATTAACCGCTTGGCAGATTTCAATCAATCTCAGCTGGAATGACCCAGGGGTGGGGGTGGAGGGTGGGGTGGGGGTGGGGGTGGGTGGGTAGGCTTCAGAACATATATATAGAATTTTGGCTGGTCAATTCGTTTGGTGGCCATGTTGGATTTTCCAAAAATTATCCATGATGTCTTTGAATGCAAATGGTTCAAATGCTAATGGTCCAGGTGAATGCCACAGGCCCATGGGCCTCTTGTTTTACTGTTTCCCTGATGGTTGGCATATCTTATTGCTTTATCCATCTATTTATTATGCTCTTGGGTGTTGAATACAATTCGTTCTTACACCTTGATGTTTTCTGTCAGATTGTCTTTTTGAAGATATAACGTTGTAAACAGCCTTGTTACTATTATTAACACTTCATTTTGCTCACACTGATTTATCTTACTTACCAACTGTCCTTTATGATCCGTTAGTTCTTGCTCCTCTTTTATTTGGGTTTAAGTTTACTAACCTATTAACTAAAAACTCATTGTCTTCGTCTGGTGGTCTTTCAGAAATCTGATTGCGTGTCCTGTAGATGCTTCCTCAAGCCCAAGTTCGGCCCTCATGTTTACTTCTAAAAGTAGCACATGTGGCCCACTGCTTAAATGTGATGTCTGTAAACAGTGGAGGGGGTGGGGGGGGAACTTATTTTTTAGGCTTCCGGCTTGAGATGATGGGGGTGATGAAGAAGACAATCAAGGACCTGGTACCAGAGTTGCTTCGCGGCATGCTTCCTGGTCCAGGTAACTCATTTTCTTCTCCATCTACCCCCGGGCAGATAGTCCCGCCTCTGAATCTAACTTGCCTAGTGGTTTTCCAGTTTTCCATAGAGATTCAGAGGTGGCTCCGATAGTAGAACCCGGCTTGAGGCTTGCCTTGCCGGTCGGTCCAGAAGCAGCCCTAAATAATCCCGGCTGGAGACTTCTCGTCGGTAGATTGTGGGGCAGGAGTGATGGACCCAGGCTTCCTCGCGGGGATCACAGGTGACTTTTTCCATGGGGCTACTGGGGCTCCCGCAGGAGTAGCATTCACAGCGCAGATGGTTGCACGGGTTGGAGCCGATGGCCGGCCGTATCGCATACCATGGCTTGCCGAAGGTATGGTGATGGCCAGTCTGGACCATGGCATGGTGCATTATACCCCACATAATATGCCACAGCTCCAGCTCCTGGTCTAGCCACGGTGCAAACCATGCCTGTTCTTTCGGGCCCGCTTGCCAGGAGTATCCACGGCTCCAGCCACATATACACCTGCGAGTTAAATTGAGGACAATGAAGGCCCGTGCCTAGTCGAGCACACGCAGGTAGCCCCGGAGTAGGATTGGGTGGATGCTTGCCAGTTGCTGATAAGTGTCAAGCCAGAGCCCAACGTGAAACCGTCCTTTTCCCAGCGGGAACGGCACCCATGGTTGATGGGGAAGCCGACGATGTCCGCCATGCTATCTCTGCCGCTAGCTGAGCCTATCGTTGATATGTTCATGGCAGCAGAAGCATCCATTAACCTTAATGGACGTCTCGCGAAGGCCCCCTCATGAGGTGGCAAGGTGATGCCGCATCATAGCTGGTCAATACCAGCAGTACGGTGTGCTGCCTAAGCTGAGCACGGATCACTGTGTACCGCTAAGCGAGGACACACCTCCAGGCTCTTGATCTGACATGCGAGCACTCCACATGAGCGCAGAGCATTTGGCAACCACCCCTTTGCGCGATGCAGAGGAGAGCTCAAGAGCATCCATAGCGGCGCTCTCGCACATTTCTCAACTGTTACAGGGGTTAGTAACTGCATCACACCAGGCAAGCCCCCGTCTCAGTCCAGAGAGCCATTCAGGATGGAATAAACCTGGCTGTGGATTTCATGATGCAGTCAGTTACTAGGAGTATCCGGGCGAGGCACACTTTTGCATTAGACAATTTGTGCCATCCCAGGACTTGTACAATAGGCTGTTGTGGATGCCTATGACAGGTCCTGTTCTTTTTGGAGGTGAGGGATGTAGGCACCTCCAGGAGACAATCACGTTAGTAAATAACCAGAGGGTGCTATACAAACAGTTTAAGGTGCTCCGTAGGGAGCGAGTTCGTGCAGCGCCCCCTGCATTCCTTCCTCAGCAGGCCCGAGGCGGTAGTGGTCAGGTCAAGGGCCAGCCACCTATGCAGCGTAGGCAGTGGCTACGCTAGCACAGGTAGCCACCCACGCACCGAGGTGCGTGTGGCATGGGCCATGGCGCGTGAGGATCTGGTCGTGGGAACCATGCTAAGGGGACGGTTACCACGAGGACCATTCCAGTGCTTCTAGCGCCAGAGACAGTGCCACTCTTGCATTGCTTATGTCCACCTCTCTCCCTAGGTGGACCCGTGGGGCGGTCGTTTAACCCTTCACAAGCAAGAGTGGAAGCGGTTGACTTGGGACCGCTTAGTCTTGCGATGGCTTTCAGTCGGATACCATCCCAACTGGATAATAGGACCGCCATTGCATCTGTCTCTGGTTCCGATCTGGACTCAAATTCCAAGAGATCCAGATCAACAGTTGTGTATCGAGGAAGAAATAAATTCCCTCATACAAAAAGGAGCAATTCAGACGGCACAAAATTGTCCGGGCTTCTATTCAACTGTGTTTCTAGTAACAAAAAGCAGTGGAGGGTAGAGACCAATTCTCACCCTCAAGTCATTGAACACGTTCATAGACACACCGAGTTTCAAGATGGAAACAATCAAAACGGTGTTCGCAGGGATGGAGAAGGGAATGTGGACAGCATCAATAGACCTGAAGGATGCATATTTTCACATTCCAATTCCGATGACTTTTCGGCGGTACCTGAGATTCACGTTTCAGCACCGACAGTGGGAATTCAAGGTTTTAACTTTTGGAATCTCCATGTCTCCTAGGGTCTTCACCAGTGTGGTCCTTGCTATCACAGCATATCTTGGCAGGAGAAGCACAGCAGCCCACACGTACATAGGTGACTGACTGTTAAAAGCACACAATCAGGAAAGTCTATCACCCAATCTGCAGATAGTTTTGAAAACTCACAGACTTAGGCTCGATAATCAACTTTAAAAAATCAGAGCTGACTCCGTCCCAGAAGTTTGTTTACCTGGGCATGTTCTTCGATCCAGTGAGAGGATATGTGTATCCTACTCAGGAGAGTAGAAATATTCATCACAGTGATACAGTCAGTGTGCAACAGTCGTCATGTTCTGGCACAGGTTTACTTGAGCATGCTGGGCTTGATGGTTTCTCTGGAACCAATCATTCCATAGGCAGTCGCGCATGCAGCCTATCCAGTTGTTTCTCATGACACAGTGGACCCAAAGTACAGGATCACTTGGACTCAAATCCAGTCAGTGTTGGAACCTCTTATTCACCACCTTCAATGATGGATGAGGAGGAAGAATCTCCTGGCAGAGGTGATGCTCACCCTCCCCACCCTCAAATGACGGATGCATCAATGGAGGTATGGGGAGACTTCCTGGAAGAAACCACAGTATCAGGGCTTTGGAATCTGAATTAAGTTCGGGGCAAGATAGTTCTGGTTCGATCAGACCATTCAACAGTAGTGACTTACATAAACTGCCAGGGCGGAACAAAGTTGCCCAGTCTTTGTATGATGACATGGAAATTGCTTTGCTGGTACCTGGATCACAGGATCACCTTGAAAGCAATTCATATTCCGGGAGGACTAAATCTGCTAGCAGACTCATTAAGCCGAAGAATGAGTGTTTTACCTACGGAATGGCAACTAAATCAATGTGTGGCGGATAATCTGCTCAACCACTGGGGGAAACCCAACATAGATTTATTCACAACTAAGAAGAATGCAAAGATTACGATGTACGTCTCTGATTTCTGATTTCCGATCCGAGCACTATCGCAACAGATGCGCTAGCTATGAGCTGGGAGGAAATGTATGCATACGCATACCCGCCAGCAATACTGAGCAAGCAGCCATGTTTATGGCAAAGGCCAGTAGCGGGTCAACCTCCAAAGCATATAATTATAAAATCAACAGATTTGCAGAATGATGCTCAAAGAGATGTATTAATCCAATGGATTCATCTATTCAGGTAGTAGCCAATTTCGTCTGTCACCTGTATGATGCCTATAGTCTTAAGCTTAATTCTATTGCTGGATACAAGTCGGCTTTAATGTCTGTTATCCATTGCTTGGAAAATATGGGAAGTGACAAATTTAAGTAGTTTAAATACTTTAATTAAAGACATGGGCAATCTAAGACCGAGAAATCCACCAGCGTTTCCATCTTGGAGCTTACCTCTAGAGTTTCAAGTTCTAGCTGATAGGCTCTTTGAACCACTAAGTTCCATTTCAATGAAATTCTTGACACTTAAAACTATTTTTAATTGCTGCAGCCTCAGCAAGGTGGAGAGGCGAAATTCATGCCCTATCCGCTGAGGTAGACCGTTATGTGGTTACAGGGGAAGGCCTTAGGCTCCTACCTAGAATTAATTTCATGGCTAAGAATCAGTTATTGAAATACCCAAGTAAACCTATAATTTTACCAGCTTTGACTAGATATGATCCTACTTCAAAAGCATGGTGTCCAGTCCATGCATTAAACCGGTACAAACAACCTACCAAGGAATTGTGGACGGACCCCCACTTATGGTTGTCATATATTCTACCCCATGGAAGGGCATCCAAAGATACCATTTCAAGGTGGAATGTATCCAGTTTTGCCACAAATTTGCCACTGGTAAACAAGTTAACATGACCAAGGCTCACAGTGCCCGTGGCGTAGCGGCATCCACCGCCCTGTTTAACGTAGTACTGGTGGATGACATTATATCGTTAGCCCAGTGGCACTGTGAGTCAAGTTTTACTGACCATTATCTTCTAGACACCACTAATTCTCTCATATAGTCGACATATGGTCGTATCTCTCAACCAACAGTTATGTTACCCAGTGTTCAAATCATTTCCTGGTTGTGTTATACACAATTTTCAGATGTTGGTGCTTCAAATAGAAAAGCGCATGGGAAGAGCTGGTCTGTTGACCTTGCCTCCCTCCCACCAAATTCACTGGCAAATTCTGGCAATATCAAAGGAGGTAAGTATACTCTTGAAGTGAAATAAACGAAATCACAGATACTTACCGCCGTAACACGGACTAGGCCTCTCCGCCCCACAGAGGCTCGGTCTTCCAGCTTGTAAGTTGCATTGTGTCAGCCAATAAATTAGTCAGTGGAAGTGTCAGTGGACATCCGCGAGTTTGGGGCTGGCATTCACCGTACTGTCAACTGACTGTGCCCAGTAGGGGTACCTACCTTTTTTAATCTGAGGCTTATTGAGTGAACATCGATATTTAGGAAAAGTGTTAGGGAGGTAAGTATCAACTCTCGTGAAAAAAGAAATTCGTGATTTCATTTATTATATCTTATGTTTTCTTAATCATACTGGATTAAAACTTGGGCACATGCTTCTTTATAATGAGAGAGCATGACACATGACACCTTGGAGCAAAAGGTCAAAGGACATGGTTACTGTGTCCTTGGTAAAACATTAACATTTTCCATTTATCTCAACTTAGCAATAAAGCATGTGCAAAAATGTAACATTAAAAGAACAAAGTTCAAAGGTCAAAATTGACCTTTGAACTTTGTTCTTTTAATGTTATGTTTTTGCATTAACTTAGGAAGCTGCATAAATATGATGTCAAAGGTCAAGGTTACTTACCTTTGTACAAAACTGTTTTAGTTCAGCTGATCTGAGCTATGGCGATCACTTCCCGTCCGGCATCCGGCCATCTGTCTTGTCTGTCTGTCCATCGTCAGCAATAGTGGCACGTTTTGTTATTTCTGGACTGATTTAGATTAATATTGGCTAATATGGCCTATATTCATATGATTTGTCCATTATGAAAATGATGCTGATTCGATGACAAACAGCGGAGTTATTCCGCTTGCAAATTTTCCGCAGTATGGACCCAACATTGGGGAAAGATGTTACTTCGGTGGCACGTTTCATAATTTTTAGAGCTATTGGCTTCTAACTTGGTGGATGTGTACCTATAGGCAGAAGCTACCACCCATATAAGAACTACATCAAGCTGACCTAGTTTATTGATAATATAGGTCAAAGCTCAATTCTCCCATTGGAACCAACTGGACTGTAGTTTAAAGAGTTCTTCATGTCCAGTAATAAAACTTGGTAAATAAATTTGTGTCATGTTTCGTCGTTTATCAATGGATTAAATGGAAATTTGGCGGAATCGTTCCTTTGGACAATATCTATTTGGGCTATGAATATCAAGTGGCCACACCTTCAAATAGTAGAGTTGTTATTACACCACAAACATGTAAAAATTTAACTTATCTTTTAAGCCTCATAACACAAGAGTCAACTCCATAATTCAATTCTAGGCTTCTAGAATGAATTAACTCCCTTAATGTCAATCAAACAAAGACTGGCACCTAAGTCTAATAACGTATGTGACTGGCTTATGTCACTGCACATGCGTAAGATTTACTAACAGCAAGGGAAAAGCACTTTTTCAATTTCTGTGCATGTTTTCAGGCCACATTTTCAGACATTGGCAAAGTCCTAAGAAAAGATTTCAATCAGTCAAGTCTTCTTTAATCATCAAACGAAGCCATGGATCAGCTAGTTATGAACATTTTCTCAATTTTTTTTTCTTTATATGTATTTTAATTATTCATATAGCTTGTGTTACTGGTTTTCACGACTTCGTTTTTCCAAGTTTATTATGCCTCTTATGTACGACTTATTTTGGCTTTGGCTTCCCATGAACATTTTGTTAAATGCATATAGTCAGTTTATTTCTCTCTTACAAATTTAGCCTAGCCTACAAATGGCTTTATCAAACTGATTGTTTATTTTACCACCTTTTTTGTTAAACAATGACTGTATCCTATATCAAAAGTGTCCCGTAGTATCACTGTTTTATCCTGACCTGCCTGGCTGTTTGCCTTTTATACATTCATTTTATTTTAGAATGATTGCCTAGTTGGCTGTTGTTTTCGTTAACAAAGGCTCTGTGTCCTAAATTTTCTCCTTTCACTTATGTAGAAACACTCGTCGGTATCATTCTTATTATTTCTACAGAAGAGCTATTAAATAAGTTGTAAATTTGCCAAGTCCTCTTATTTTGTGTCTTAAGAGATGGTTAGTGTGGCATCCGTTGATAGATGCTGTCATGGATATTTTTTCTTAAGAATAGAGTTTTTTAAGACCGTAATGACATTTTCATTGGATGATCAGATTTTTTCGGTTATTAAAGCATTGATATATTATTCTCAACAATCTAGTTTTTCCCAAGTGATATTTACCAGATGGTTTATCAGGAAATGATAACGGTGACCATAGTGCCATTCGATATGGGAAAAACCGTTCTCGCTAACGTGTTAGCCATCGAAAGGGAAGAGGATTTTATAGGGGTTCGTCGCTTTACCTCTTCTGCTATAGGATGTCGTTATGGCTCTTTTTTCAAAATTCAAGTCTTGTGACCATATGGTCGATTCCATTCAGGTTCCGTCTAAAGATGCCATTATGGCATTCTTTGATAGCTTCGAGTCCTCTTGTCTTTCATGACCATCTCGTTGGATGAAAGGATTAACATGGCAATAAAAGCGTCACAAAAAGTTTATTCGCCATGCGTTAAATCTTCAGACAGTTCATCAGAATTTAGCGGTGAACGCAAGAGTCACAATCGAAAGTGTTGATAACAGTGTTTCCTCAGGTCGCAACAGGAGGCTAGCTAATAAATCTCCAGCTTCAAGAGGGCATGTAAATCTTGGGATGGAGCACTCATCATCAATCTCGTCTTCATCATTATCCCAAGTATTGGTGCCGGTCGATCAGGACGGTAAAAATCAGACCTCGGTCCCAGTGCTGGTTATAGGTGCTGATCCCTGTGTGCGCGTACTGGCCTAATTAAGAAGAAAAGCTTTACTTGGTTCAGGATAGGCATTTTCGCAGCAAAGTGCCCTTCAAAATTATTCCCTGATTCCGATTATGAGCAACGTGAGCAGATTCGATTAGGAGACTGACATCCGGGGTTACAGATTTTTCTTGTTGTTTTGATTCCGTTTCCGATCTAATTTCTGCTTCGGGTTTGTGTACTTCTGTTGTTAGTTTAACTTCCGGTGTTAGGTATTTTCCTGTTTATCAAATTCCACTTCCAGTCATGTTTATGCTTCCGGTTTGCGTACTTCCGGTGTTGGTTTAACTTCTGGTAGTAGGGATTTTCCTGTTTATAAAAATTCCACTTCAGACCATTTTCTGTTTCCAGTTTGCCTATGTCCGGTGTTGAACTATTTGGACTATGAATATGAAGTGGCCACATCTTCAAATAGCAGAGTTGTTATTACACCACAAACATCTATATCACATGCGCAGTGACATAAGTCAGTCACCGAGTTCATTAGACTGGTACCAGTCTATGTCTGATTGACAATAAGGGAGTGAATTCAATTTAAGATGCCTAGAATTGAATTATGGAGTGAAGGCTCTTGTGTTCTCAGGCTTAAAAGATAGGTTAAATTTTGTCTGGGGCTAAATGTGGGAGGATTGTATTCAACAAGTAGTGATTGAACGGTAAGTAAGTTTATGTGGTTAATAAAACTACTGACGAATCCCTGGTTGGGTCTGTGATCGCTATATATGACCCGTACTATATTTTTTAAGTATTGATACCTTGGGGAAAATATGTTTGTGGCACATTTCATCATTTAGGGATGGATTAAAACAAAATTTGGCAGTTATTTTCCTTTAGGCAATATCTATTTGAGTTATGAATATGAAGTGGCCACACCTTAAATTGTTGAACATATCAAATGAGAATTTTAATGAGTCAATTCTTTTTCCTGGCCATCTTGAATATTCTGAAAATTATCCATCCTGTCTATTTAATTGGAAATTCACAGGCCCTTGAGCATCGTGTTTCTCTCCAAATGTTGCAATTGACTTGTCTTTAAATTTTGTCCCAGGCTTTTGTTTGAAGAAATCTATGAAAAATCTTCAGCGAATTCTGATCCAAACACTATGGATGTTCTTTGTTCTCGTTCTAATGATGATGAAGCATGACAGACTATATTTATATGTCAAAAGGTTATCAGACAGATGGACAGGAAAGGAGGCTGGCAAACTTGCAGGCGGGCTTGCAGGCAGATTTGTAGGCAGGCAGATTGACAGGCAGGCAAGCTTACACTAGCATGACTAGTAGTGAGTTGCAACTAAAATGTAAACTGTTTGAATTTGTTTGGAGTGTGCATGACATTGTAATCCCGTGTTTTCAGAAAATGGCAGAACGTGATAGAAGAAAAGAGGAATCAAATAAGCGGAAAGAGCACATTGAGCAGCAGACACTTCTCAGTGTGATACAGGTACTGTAAATATAGCAATTTAAGATTTTACCTGACATAAATTCTGCATTATTAGCTGACCTGGCCAAGTGAGCTTATGCCATGGCGTCCATCTGTCATCCATCTGTCGTCCGTGCATCAAATCACATCTCCTTTTCGTCAGGGAGTCAGTTGACAGTCCGCCGGGGGGACCAATTTTAACCAAATTTGGCTGGAAGGATCCTATGGTGATAGATGCCATAAACTTCTAGTTAGAATTTGATTTGTCAATTTTTTTTGGTGAAAATCTTAAGATTAATTTACCAGAAATTGTTAAGATGTATCCCCTCTTTAGGCATTGATGGATTTCAACCAAATTTAGCTAGATCTGGTGGCAGGCTCCAGAAAATCTATTCAAAACACTAGTTGGCTGGGCAGACCCTATTGGAGTAGGCTCCAGAACTTCTGTTCAAAATTGTGTTTTGTCAATTCTTTTGGTGGAAAATCTTAGGTTTATGCTCCACAACAACACAAGATACTAGCTAGTATGATATTGATTATTTATTTCTTACTATAACAAAACATCATTACTTAATAAATTACACTAACATTTGACATTGTGGGGCAGAATCAGCTGTATATGATATTGATGATGTACTCATCCCCTCGGTGTTACCAGCATAAAATAATATCACAAGGGCTGGATGATGACTGAAATCAGCATGTTGAATGATAAACAATGTATGACATTTCATCAATCAACTCAGTGTGGTTATGATTGTGGATTATGATCGATGTAAAATCCTAACCACAAGGGCTGGAAGACAAATGAAATGCCATGTTGGAGTGGTTAATTGATGTCTGAAATTCATTCATCAGCCCAGTGTGAAAAGGTATAGTACAGGCTACAATGCAGGATATGGGCAATATCAACCGGTTGGAGCCAGATCTCGGATTGCACTACAAGGTGGATACTTTAAGTGTAGTACACTCCGGCGGAACTGTCCCGAGAGCCAGATGATGTGATGCCCATCCACTTGGTGTAGCCTGTGTGACTGCTGCAAGGGCTGGTATAAGAGTGGTAAAACCCTCAACTCAGTGCTGGTCGATTGATAACTAATGCTGTAACAAGATCCAGAGGACAAGTTAGATACTTCAAACACTGAGGTAACATTTGGGGTAAGATAAGCTTTAATGTACTATAAATTAAAGCTTAGGAAGCCCAAAACTCAGATATGATGAGGTGCTGAATGATATCCGAGTGCCCCAAATGCTAGGGGATGTTAGGGAAACTGGCCATGCTGGAGAGGACGATTCGAGGTCTCATATCTGATCTACCAGTATAGCTTTGCTTGAAATTCGAAATGTGACCAGTTTATTATATATCTCAATGCATTAATTTTGGATTTAAAACACTGATATGACCTGTAATCGATTGTAATTTGATCCGGAGCTTACTATCAATTATCTAGATGTTCCTTGTATTTTCAGTAGAATGCTACTTGCTATGCTGCTTGATCAGAAGTAATGAACTGGAAGTAATATGATCCAACAGTGACATAATCCATGGTTTTATAACAGTGTCACTCGATTGACACCGACTTGTATATCAGTGACCAGATTACCATATGCATCTGTATATCATTAATGATGTAACAGTCCGCGCACACACCACACAGTTACTTGGTCTGCTTTGAGCTCAGTGATGATAAATGTCGTTGCTGTGTCCCACAGCCCCCACATCTAGCAACACAGAACACCAAAGCAAGCCATTCAATGAAATGATATACTGCAACCGATAAGAATATCATGGTTGTATAACCCATCAACTGTGTGCATGCGTGCGTGCATGCTTGTGTGTGTTTGCGTGCGTGTGCACTCAAGTATGCCCTTGTGTGACACCATATGTGACTTACGATAGTAATATCACCATAGATCCACGATACACATATGACATACATATTGTACATAGTTACACCGATTAGTCTTGGCTAATATATCCATGTATGTGTCTGTATCACTAAGCACATTAGTAAAATCGGTATCATCTTAGAATTAGCTTATATCCATATATGTGTCTATATCAGCACATCAGTACAGTCAGTATTATCCTGGAATGAATTTCTATCCATGTCTGTATCACAAAAGCACGTTAATAAGGTGAAGATCATCCAGTATCACTGTCCTAGTTATGTTCTCCATTCAGAATAGGAATTATGAAATCTGCACATATGTGTACCCAAACCATATAAATATCCTGACAATGCGTAATCACAACACGATTCAGTTCCATCCAATCAATAGTAATGGCATTGTCCAACAATATTACTGTCTTTTAAAATCCACAAAAGTAATTAAAAATAAAATACTACTGCAATTAGTATTTTTCAATTAGTATTTACCCCGACACTGTTTGTTAAACAACAATCGAACCTTTCTACGAAGGCCACACCAGGAACCTGTCCCACGGCGCGTAAAGGGAGCATATAATTTCTCAATCATCAGGGACAGATCCCACCCAATCATCAACAATTTGAGTCGTTTACATGGTTGGCTAATATGTCACATTGGCTAATACTAGCTAAGAATTGCCAGTCTTTAGCATCCTGTACCAACCGGAAGGTTGTTGAATATTTTGAAATTAATTTGGCTGGGAGCTGATGCTCCCTATGCTGGAATGATTAAGCATCCATTACCAACCGGAAGGTTGTTGAATACTTTGAAATTAATTTGACTGTGAGCTGATGCTCCCTATGCTGGAATGGTTAGGTGGAATTCCAGTGATAGATCCAATTACTGACAAATGGGTAGGTCTGTCCACGCAAGTAATCCCCTCCCAGGTGCTCCATATACTGAGGTGATCTCCGCAGGCAGTTTCATCCCCCTCTTTGTAACAATGTATTCTGAAACATTTATAAAACTATGTACACATATGACAATTTCAGTTTAACGATAATAAAATGAGTACTATCTTGCAATCTTATCGGCTTTTAATAGATATGACACGGTCAGTGATGACCGATGTCATGATATGATGGTTTAAAATCAAGAACTAACAGGAACAAATCTCGGCGAAACACCATCCATTGGTGGCACATGCACTCATTTCCAATGAATCTTCATAGTTTACAACAGTGACAAGATGAAAGGAGTGCAATCCCCCAAAAGATGGTACTTCTCCAAAACCCCACTCCCAATGCGAAATAACCCTTAACTGCGGATGGTAGCAGCAAAAGCCACAATCAGCTGTGCCTATCAACACTCGATCAGCTGTTCTGACTGCTAGAACGCATGATAAGCTTATCTGCTGTCTGACACACACCCCCTCCATAAGCACATTAAAATTCCACCGTTGTCAACCTTTGTTGGGCATCTTTAATTACAGACATGAATGTAACGTGTATATGCGTCACTCGACCACCTGCCCAACTTCTTGATTAGGTATTTCTCTACATGTACAGTAGCTGCGGTGCTCGCAGCACCGATACGAAATGAATGTCCATTATAGCATGATGAATCATTATTTAGGCCATCAAGGATATGTCTAAACATTGAAACAAAACCAGTTCTTGTCAGACCTCTGCCTTTATCATCAATGAACAATGGATCTGTTGCTGATGGGTTAAACTTCCTGCAATGCTGAATGTCCCTACAACATATTCTGTGTGGGCATACTGTACTCCCTGTACTGAAAAGTAAAATAGCAATACCTTACCGAAATGGATCCGTTTTTGATTTTTTCAATATTAATCTAATGTGATCTTGAAGAAAGGACATGCCGCCTAGGCATAAATTTAATCACGGTCGAAATTCCTATTCACCGTAAACTCCCCACACCTAAGAAATCCGAAAAAAGCTACTGTACAAACAGTTTCCATCATTATGTCTGAAAAACTAGAAAAAACACCTTGTCGTAGCAATAAGCAGGATTTCTGAAGGATATCGAAAGTGACAAGATGCCTTAGAGTAGGGATATTACTTTGGCGACGTTTAACCCCACCTAGAATTGTGTGACGCCTGGGCAAATTGGTTGTTAGCGGAAAATAGATGTCATACTGAAAACACATGAATCGAATACCGCAAATATACGATTTCCTTGTACTATGTGCAAGTTTCAATCTACTGGTACAGTGTGCCACAAAGAGAATGAGATGCTGCTCATCCGTTGGCAAATTTAGCTTGGTGAAGTGACTGATCACACCAATAAACAGCAAAAACCGTATATATGTGTTAAATCCTGTCTGATAAGCTACCTTAGTTCTTGGTGCTATTGCCGATTCCCAAAGCTCTGAAACGACCGACTGGAGCTCCAGAGGACATATGCTGGGTCTGGAAATTCGCATGGTGCCGATCGTGCTAGTGGCGCCAGCTTCCGAAATCTGTAAACGAGAGAGAGAATTGGCTATTGAATTTGTTTTACCTGGTACATGTTTGGCTGTAAATCCAAATTGATAAGTTGCTGCTAACAGTGCATTAAAGGCATACTTTGTTTACACTTGAATCTACCTTTAATCAATATTGCTACTGTGGCTGTATTATCACATAAAAACATGATACGACAACCCCTCCAACAGACTCCCCATATGATTGCTGCCACTATGATTGGGTACAATTCCTGGAAAGCGATTGACATTTCTTTGTCAACCGAAACCACATGCCTTGGTGATTTTGTCCAGGGTTCTGAAAACCATGAACCCTGCTAAAAACCACCAAAGCCGACCATACCCGAGGCATCAGTCTACAATCCTAATTCATATGAGGAAGTTACAGAGACATCATAAAAAACTGAAACTCCATTCCAATGAGCCAAGAAAACCAACCACATTCTGATATCTTCCCTAGTTTCGTTGCTAAGTTTAATATATTGATGAAGTTTCTTAACTGTAGTAGATAATGCTATTAAGTGCGAGACAGTAGCCTGGCCAGGGATGACCACTCTACTGGCAAAATTTAAGTGACTTAGGACCTGCAATAATTACCTTTTAGTGACCGTTTTACGGGTATTAAACTCTTCAAGAATATTGGTTATGGCACTAATTTATTATTAGGGAGTCTTGCCTCCATCTTAATGGAATCTAAGATTATGCCCAAGTATTCCCTCACGGTATCAGGCCCTAAGGTTTTATGCTCGTCCATTGGAATGTTGAGTTTGTTGAAAATTAGATGGAGGAGAGCCATGTTACGTTCTCCATATTTGTCTGGATCTTCAAAAGTAATAAAGTCGTCTAAGAGATGGAGAATGTGTTTGATACCATAGTTATGACTGGCAATCCAACAGATAGCGACTGAAAGTATGTCCAAAATTTTGGGAGAGGATCGTTAGACGAATGCGAGTTGTTTATAGAAAGAATATTTGCCTTTCCACTTAATACAAAACGAATGCCACTGGAATGTTAAAATGGGAATTAACTTGTAAGCGTCGGCTATGTCAGTGTCAGTTTTACACATAGTGCTTTGTTTTCCCAAGGATTGAATCTTTTTAATAGTGTCATCGATTCTAACATCTGATAGGTGACAATTTTCCCTGTCAGTTAACTCATTGACACTGGGACAGTCCTCATTGTCATGAGGAGCTGAAAGGTCTACGATTAAACGTGGCTTACCGGAATATATTCCCCTATTGCTACACCAATTGGACTGACTATATATTCGTCAAAAGGTAACCTGTCATAAGGACTGCAAACAAACCATTTAGTGACTCACTTTCAACCAACTTGTCGACCAACTCTGTGACGAAGCAGATAACAAATTTTTACATTCTTTAGTCAATAATGGCATATTGTCAACCATGTTTTTAAACCCATTCTCCAGACCTGTACATAAATAATCAACAAAATCTCTATCTGTGTGCTGGCATAATTCATTCCTTAATTGTTTAACGTTAATCGGTGTATATATCTGATTTGTGATCACTGGTTCTTGACATTTGCGCATGGCAAGTCACTGCTTAGGTGGTCTCGACTCAATAGATTTAGACTGTTTGGCCTTACAATCCCTAGCAATATGGGCAACCGAACCACAGATTGAACATTCATGTACATGATTACAATTTTGCCGAAAGCATTTCCCCAAATTTAAATTGTTACACATTTCTTTTCCATGTATAAAAGCCATAACTTGTTCGAAACGGTCCCTATCACTAGTAGCTGCCCTGGGCGGTTAGGCCCTAGGCTGGCTAAAGGTAAGACCTCTCTTAACATTATGTTGTGGACAGACGGCTGTGTTATGATAATTGGAGTTACACAGGTTACAAGAAATCACTCTAGAATACCCCGTAATCATGCTCAGAATAGCATTGTCCTTGACTGACCAATCTATTTTAATATTATTTTCTCGTAATACAGTGGCAGCTCTGCTAGAAAATTGACAGTGGTATTGATAAAACATATTACCATACATATTATAAATGTCAATGATATTAGCTTCATAGAGTTCGAGTTCAGGCTGCCTCTCAGGAAATTTTTTGCTTGATCCGTTTATATTTTGCGAAAGCAGTAATAAATTGAGTAATACTACGAACACTTTGGAGTTTTGGATCGGTGTCGTCTGAATTATGACTGTCAGCAACCAAGAGAGGCAAGGTATACATCCTTCCCCTCCCAAATTTTCTTTTTCAAGGAATCTGCGACAATGTCCACATGTGGGATGCATTCTGATGGTACCCCATACTGAGAGCGGGGTAATTGGTACCAACCTGTAACAGGAATTTGGCTGACGTCGGCCAATGTGTCTGTCAGTTCTCTTGCACCCGTAAATGAGTTGGATACAGTACCATTTCTCATAGCAACCAAAGCGGAATTTAGGGTGTTTTCCATGGGTGTGTCTTTCTGCAGCATGGTGTTAACTGTCGCTTGTAGTCCCACTACAGCCTGCTGCATTGTATTCATAGTATTCAACATTGAACTTATCATTGCATTAGTCCCGTTGTTGTTATTGTTATTCACTTCCATTCTAACCAGGGGGAAAAGATCATCCTGCACTACGTGTATATTCCTCAAAACTCCACAAATGAGTCCAAGCCATTACCTGAGTCCAATCTGCTACCCATCTGTTCATCATCGTTACTGGATATTGAACAAAACGTTTGCTCTGCACGTCTTCCCCGATTATGCTCGTCTTGCGATCTCATATTTTGGCTAGCTCGAGGATGCTGAGATGGCATAAAAACATCCCCCCCCCCCCGCTAATGTTGTTAACGCCCACACTGGAGCCATTAATATAACTGTCCCTCGCTGTGTACGAGTCGTCTACTAATGCATTACATTCGGCACTGACTTGTAGGGAACTACTACAGTCTTTGTTACGAGTAGTCACACTATTTCTTGGAATGTTAACCTCGCCCAGTCTGCTTACGCTCTCTAAATTGTCCTGACCATGCCTTCCAATGTTTTCTAAATATAAGATAGGATAATAACTACGTACACAGCTGTCAGGGGAAAAAAGGGGCCCGGCAGGCGTGCTGAAAGGGTGCTTCCTCACCCTGCTAGATTTATACCAGATGGCTCCATTGTGCGGAGCTGGTCGATCCTGTGTAACTCCTTGGCCTTTCTCCACACTGTGGATTCCGGATCAGTCGGATCTGAAGAGAGCACTTGTATGATGTGAAAGCTCATGTGCGCTCTGGTGTGGTTGGTAGTTTTAGGCTGAAATCTGAATGTAGGTTGTCCCCTTCAGGTTTGAAGACACTCGTCATCTGCTGGTTTGAATGGTACAGAGGCTGTCAAGAATGGTGGGAAGGTCTGGGCCTCCACCAAATTTGGTTAGGTAGACCATATGATGGAAGGCTTTAGAAATTCTATTCAGAATTTTGATTCGTCTATATTTTCGGTGAACTTCTTAGATGTTATGAAAAATTTACCGAAAAATCCCAAAACTCTTACCTCCTCCATGGAGGTTGCTTGACTGATTTCAACAAAATGTGGCTAACGTGGCCCTATCATATAGGCTCCAGATCTTCTATTCAGAAGTTTGCTTTTTATGTTTTGGGGTGAAAACCATAGATTTTATGAAAAATTTACCGTGAATTGTCAACACGCATCTCCTTAACTGTTTGGTGTATTTTATCCAAATTTGGCTGGAAGGTTTATATAGTGGTAGGCTCTAGAAAATCTATTCAGAAGGTGGTGGCGGGTGTGTGTGTGGTGTGCCATCTTAGGTTTTTCTAAAATTAGCCATCATGTCTATTTACATGCAAATGTTCCAAATGCTAAGGGTCCAGGTGAGCACATGGCAGATTTCAACCTAATTTGGCTGGAAGGACCCTATGCGGGTAGGCTTCAGAACTTATATATAGAATTTTGATTGGTCAATTTTTTCAGCGCCCATCTTGAATTATCTGAAAAAATTCCTTGAAATCGTTTAAGACACTACTCTTCATTAACTACTTGAACAATTTCAGCCAGACTTAGCTGGCAGGGTAGTATGCTGGTATGTTTCAGAACTTATATACAGAATTTTTATTGGTAAATTTTTCCTGTGCCCATCTTCGATTTTCTAAAAATTTCTGTAAATCACTAAAAGTCTACTTCTCATTAACCACTGGCCCGATTTCACTCAAACTTGGATGAAAGAACCCTAGCATGGTATCTTCAGAACTTGTATACAGAATTTTGATTGGTCCATTTTCCCGGCGGCCATCTGGAATTTTCCCAAAATTGGTGAGAAATCGTTTAAAATGCTACTCATTAACTGCTTGATCAATTTCAACCAGACTTGGCTGAAATGATACACAGGCTGGTAGGTTTCAAAACTTGTATACAAAATTTTGATTGGTCAATTTTTCCGGTAGACATCTTGGATTTTTTTTAAATTTCTGGAAATCACTTAAAAGCCTACTCCTCGATAACCACTAGACCAATTTCAATCAAACTTGGATGTAAGAACCCTAGCCTAGTATGCTTCAGAAGTTATATATCCAGAATTTTTTTTTGGGTCAATTTTTTCGGCAACCATCTTGGATGTTCTGAAAAATTGCGGGAAATCGTTTAAAATGCTACTCATTAACTGCTTGAGCAAGTTCAACCAGATGTGGCTGGAAGGATACTAGGCTGGTAGATTTCAGAACTTGAATACAGAATTTTGATTGATCCATATTTAGCTCACCTGGCCAGAATGGCCAAGTGAGCTTATGGCATGGCGACTCTCCGTCCGGCGTCTGGCCGTCAACTTTTGCTTAAAAATGCTACTCCTCATTAACCACTTGGCAGATTTCAACCTAATTTGGCTGGAAGGACCCTATGGGTGTAGGCTTCAGAACTTGTATACAGAATTTTAATGGTGGCCATCTTGGGTTTTCTGATAAATGGGAAATCATATAAAATGCTACTCATTAATCGCTTGGGAAATTTCAACCAATTTTGGCTGGAAGGATCATATTGTCGTAGCCTCTAGAAAATACATTTGGAATTTCGATAGCTCAATGTTTTGGGCAGAAATCTCTGATTTTCTTAAAGTTTTCTGGGACCATTTAAAAACGGTATTCCTTCCTTCAATCAATAAAATCATCCATCATGTCTATTTAAATGCAAATGGTTTAAATGCCAATGGTCCAGGTGAGCACCACAGGCCCTTGGGCCTCTTGTTTTATGTTTGAAGTAAGTTTCATAGTTCATTGCAAAGTCCTAAAGTCGAGCATCATGGTTGCATTTCAACCACATTTCTGGTTGAATATCCATTTGCAACTGCATTTCTGGTTTATCCACGTTGTTCATGTAAAAAGGCCTTATTTTGACCGCTGAAATTTATCATATGAATGGGAATACAACCCAGAAATCTGACATTGCATTACTCTAAGCATAAACTTATACTCGCAGTGCTGAATAACATTACTTTACAGGATCATGGTGTCAAATTAGCCGATATCAAAGATGTTTCGGATGAGTCTGTTGACCCGCTGTTGCTGTCAAGCTTAGAGTCACATCATCCAAGTGGCAGCAAAGTACATATGGATAAGGATGGCATTCTGCATTGGCCAGTAATGTTTCTGCATCCAGAACACGCTCAAACAGACTTTATTGAAAACTTCAATGAAACAAACAGGTTAGTCTGAATGATTTCACTGGAATCTGGCTCGAGCAATAAAATACCGATTACTGATCAGATTATATGTTTAGCTCATTAGTGGTCAAAATTATCCTACCGGCACTCAGTGATCTGGAAAAATGTTAGTATGCCAAGAGAAGACAATGTTTGAAAATTTACCACTTGAATGACTGGGTTGATAACTGAGCCAGTCATTCCAGTGGTAAATTTTAAATAGTTATCTTTTCTTGGCATGCAAATTGACATTTATTAAGCAAATATTTGAAGTTTCTTGACAAATCTTGATCATTAAATGATTAATCATAACCATCCTGATGTCATAAATACACACAAAGATGAATTGAAGCATTCATCGTTGACTTAAAAACTTATTCTTTTATTGCAACAATGTGACAATAATTGAAAATATGTATTACCCTTAACCAGAATGGGAAGGATGGTACTGTGTTTGTGTCTGTTTGCCTGTTTGCTTTGTCTGTCTGTCCATCCATCCACCCATCCATCAATCTGTCCATCTAATTTGCTGTCTGTCTGGAATTGTTTCTTGGAAGATATTGAACCGATTTTACTCAGATGTTAGCACAAGAAAGGATGTTCCTGTAAAGTAGAATTTGACATAGTGGATCTTGATCCAAAAAACAAATGTGAAAAAATCCCTCAAAATCTCATGCAAAGATCTAACAATTATATTGATATGCATGATAGTGAGGACTGTATGGTGCGTAAATGATTTACAGTTCAAGCCTTCTCTAACCCTCTGTCATAATTGAGCATACTACTTTGTATACATGTCAAAATATAATGTTCATATTAAGGATTAACCCTTTAATGGTCAAGCCGACCAAAACTGGCCTCTGCAGTGGTCTTGAAGAAGATCCATTTGCAGGCCAAGAGAAGACTATTTTTGAAAATTTACGACGAATGTTTGGCTTGATAACCGATCCAGTCATTTCACTTCAAGAGTATACTTACCTGCCTGATACGCTTTGATATTTCCTAAATATCAGCCTAGTTCCAATATAACCCACACTTTTAAAGAAAACTGCCCCTACTAGGCAGGCAAACACATTTGAAAGATCGGTGAATGTGAGGCCGACGGCGCCCATGCGCAGAGTGTCATGTCCTATTCCCTTGATATTGGCCTCCATTGCAATATGCCAAGCTTTTTATCCCCCCCCCGTTCTGGAAGACGGGCTGGGGGTGGGGTTTGTGTGTGTGTGTGTGGGGGGGGGGAGGGGTTGGGGATGTAGCGATCAGCATGTCCGTCCATACATCTGTCTGGCCATCCGTCCGTTCATCCCCGTCTTGTCAACGCAACTCATAGAGAGCTCAGTGGATTAGCTTAAAATTGTGTCCACATTATCGGTATCATGTGCAGATGTGCACAGCGGAAAAATTGTTTATTACAGAGTTATCCCCTTTAAATATATCCACCTTTAAATATTTTAAAGCCGGTACATAAACTGCATTGCCAATCATTTCTTGTCAACGCAACTCCTCCTACAGTTTAGCTCTGATTCTTTTGTAACTTGCTATGTGTTATCATTACCACGTGAAGGGGTGCATGTGCTATCCGTATACCTGTATGTCCATCCGTCTGTCCAAAATGTATGTATGTCCGTCTGTCGGTACATCCATCCGCTGACAATCATTTGTCAACACAGTAACTCCTGGAGGTGGATTAACTGAAAATTTTGTCGACATTATCAGTATCATGTGCAGATGTGCGTGCGCTTTTTTCATGGCCAAAATATTCACTGCAGAGTTATCACCCTTTAAATAGCTTAAAGCTGATACATAAACTGCATTGCCACTCATTTCTTATCAACACAACTCCTACAGTTAAGCTGTGATTCTTTTGAAACCTGGTAAGTATTATCATTACCATATGAAGATGTGCATGTGCTATCTGTTTACCTGTACGTCCATCCGTCTGTCCAAAATGTTTGTATGTCTGTATGTCTGTCGGTCCGTGAAGATATGCATGTTCTATCCGTATACTTGTATGTCCATCCCTCTGTCCCAAATATATGTTCATCTGTCGGTCCATCTTTGTCAACGCAACTCCTACAGTTTTGCTACAATTCTTTTGAAACCTGGTAAATCGAGTCATTACCATCTGAAGATGTGCATGTGCTTTTTTCGCGGCCAGAAAATTATTCATTACAGAGTTATGCCCCTTTAAATACCTTTAAGCCGATACATGAACTGCAGTACCAATCATTTCTTGTCAACACAACTCCTACAATTTAGCTGTGATTCATTTGAAACATGATAAGGGTTCTCATTACCACTTGAAGATGTGCATGTACTATCCGTATGCTTGTACATCCATGCGTCTGTATAGAATGTATGTATGTCAGTCTGTTAGTCCGTCCATCTCTGACAATCATTTCAAGATGTCAACACAACTACAGTTTAGCTACGATTCCAGATGTCTCTGTTTGATTGACATTAAGGGAGTCTACTCCATCCAGAAACCTGTACTAGAGTAGAGAGTTGTGGTTCTTGCATTAGAAGGCATTAAATGCAAGATTAGAAATCTTTTTCTGGCGCGAAATGTAAGATAAATATGTTTATGTGGTTAACAAAACGACAGACCAACCATAGGGGAGTGGTGGGGTGTCTGTGGGCGTTATCTCCCCTGAAATACTTAAAATTCATCAAAATTGTCTTGTTCGTGCCAGATCTTGAAGAATTCTGAACCTATGCTCTCAATTCCTGTGCCACTGAATATATTACTTGAAGAAGCAGTGCTATGATTCCATTTTGAAGAAATTCATCCATATTTTCCTGAGTTATCGCCCTTGAAAAACTTTAAATTTACCAAAATTCTGTTGTCCGTGCATAATAGTTGAACGGAATTGAACCTGCATTTACAAATCTATCTTTCTTTAAGACGAGATGCAGTGTCAAGATTTCATTTTTCCTTGATTGGGTTTGCTAAAATATTGTCCTTTACAATTAACGCTACATGTATGTCCACTCTTGATGTATGTTTATCTGAAATGTTTGGATCCGGGGGGATATGCTGTCTTCTGATGGCTCTTGTTTGTACATGTTTCCAATTTCTTATTCATCTAAAAGTCTTCTGAGCTATTTGTTAGCTAGAAATTTGGTCTAACCATGTCAGATCATGCTGAGTTGTTTGAGGACCTTGCTGGATACGTCTAGGTGTAGTCTTAGTATATCTTAGCGTTTTTAGTGGTAGTGTCACCTATTTCCGTGACACTTTAAAATACATGATAAGTGTCATTATAATGTTTTTAAACATGTTTGATGCCTTTATTAGCTCACCACTCTGCTGCCAGCCACTTCATCCCCGTATCAGGGTTTGTATGTTAGAAGTGTTGTGATTAGGATTAGCAATTAAAGTAATCCTTAGACTCTTACCCCATCCCAGATGTGGATTTTTGCGGTGGATATCGCGCTCTCACTCATAGTAGACCTCAGAGGTTCAGTATAAGGGATGATTACAGACGGGCTCTCGGATTATTTGGAAATATAACTAATTTTTGTCTACCACTCTCCTGCTTTTCTCTTATATTAGGTCTATTAAATCACTATTGAGAATGAATGAGTGTTGAATACAATTTATTTATTTAGAAAATATTTTAGATTGTGATTCTGTTATTGATTATCTCCCCTAGGCTAGAGATATGATGTCATAATCAGCCCTTGTTTTATTTAAACATCTCCTTGGCTGATTTTTTTCTGTAGCAACTCCCTTATTCTAAGGTTTAATATTATAGTTGCTACTTTTCTAGTGTTTAGTTTCCTTTATAAAGAACTAGAAACTAATTGTTACATCTTGTCTCTCATAATTTTCTGTCGGGCTACCCTGTATGCCACACATTCACTAAGATTCTTAACTATTCCATTAGTACTTTTTAATGCAGTACTTGCGATAGAGTAATTTAGATGTTCTGCTGATTGGCTGTCTGTTCTCCTGTTTAACGATTTTCTTAGTTTACAGGCGATGGTCAGACAGATGGACGATCAAAGATGTAAGTTACAAGAGTGTTCTGGTAAGAAGGATCTGGTAAGAAAATGGGAAGGCATCCATGCTAGACATGGAAGCCTTCCATATAGAGATGATGGGTGAGATGAAGTCGTTTTATGACATGGTACTGGAGTTGCTTCACGGCATGCTTCCTGGTTCATGTGCTTCAGCGCCT